>CAKKOB020000172.1:14539-65105 GCA_918844115.2 Phlebotomus perniciosus | reverse complement strand
ATACGCATTCCTCTTTTCCTGTTCTGCATGATATCACTGGTGTTCTTGTTGAACATTTTAAAGTGAATTCTTCTCGACACATTCTCCAGAGCCATTAAAATGGTGGCATGAAGGACAGACAAATGATTTTCTTGCACTCGCAAAAAAGGCATAAAAGTTTAATTTCAATTAGGCAAACACTAAAGAAAATATAGTGTTAAATCACATTGGTGGTATCGCGTAGTGTTAAATTCCATTTACCAGTATCTTTCAAATAGTGCCATGGGTTTTATCGCTGAGTGTCTGCCAGCCAGAGTCAATGTGATCACCCCTCGCTGGGTCGTTTGGTGGAAGATGGTGCGAAAGAAGAGGAGGGAATTGATACTCTTTGGATAAAAAATTGGCAATTTTCGCAGCAGTGGGAACACCAAAGTGACAATGATGGCTTAGCTGTGATTAGGAGTTCCTCAGTCATTTTGACACCAACTGTAAATAATTCCATATGGCATGGGAGGAAGGTGTCTCACCGATGGATACATTTTATCCCCTTGAACCCTCTCTTTCCCGCGTGTATATGGGGCGCGCAAGCATGCAATTTCATGAGTCAATAAAATGTGGAATTTATAAATAATCTCTCGGAGGATAAGAGGTGATTTTGCATACTTGCACTTATTGTACCACCACCATTGAGATCTTCAGCTGTGATCTCGTTGGCAATATATTGAAACTTGTTTGCACCCATAGAGTCTGGGTGCTGCACATCTTATGGATGCAGGAATTGTTGGGGGAAAACTTTGGCATTTTACGCAGTTAACTTCTTGATGTTGGAATATTGTGGCACGTCAGCAGGAGATATGCTGAGGATTCTGTCAATTGCCAATTAAATAATAAAAATTAAAGATTTAATTAACAACTTCATAATGTCGCGCCTCGAGACGTCTCCAGCGCGGAGAAGGCGAGAGATCTCCAAGTTGCCAGCCGTACAATAGCAAAAGTTAAATGACATAATCACGATCATCTCTTGCAATTCAAGCTTCTCGGTGATATTTTCTCACACACCATCATCAACATTAAATTGTAAACTCTGGCATTTTTTTTTTCTTCTTCTTTCCTCCACCAACCTTTCCTTGGGCATCATCTTCGGGAAAACATCTCTCAAATGTGGCATTTCTTATACGGAAACGGTATAGCAAATTCCACAACACCATATAAATTGTACGAAAAAGCCCCAAGAGTGTGTGTGTGCATCTCCTTCACCTTGATCTTGTCCCCATATGAGAATCAACTCAAAAGTGTATAAATATTAAATATATTGCGAGAGAGAGGAGAGGAAAAATAATATCCTATAAATGTACCACCATATTGACAACTCAATAGTTTGCCATTAGCATTGATATTTTTATTACGCCTTAATATGGGATCTCTCGCCATCTCGACTCGCATTATTGTTGATATTAAACATCGACCAGAGAGTCCATTGGGGTTCTAAACTTCTTCATACCACACCATCCTCGAGGTGGATGGACATAATGGATGAGCTCACGGCACTTTAGATGGTGTCTCCTATAGGGGAGACACCGATCTCCTTGCGGGTTCTTCAATACGAAACGACAAGGCAAAAATTTTAACAATCACCAAGGGAGAGAAAAAAGCAGAATACTTGCCATAGAAGTCACAAATGAGATCCGGAGGAAATTGTCCATCGCAATATAATCTGTCATGCGATGCCGCAAGGTGAGTTCAGAAAAGTTCATCTGGGAGAGGAATCAGGAGACGATAATTCTCAACTCTTCAGCAGATAAGGTTTTATTAAAAGATCATTTAATCTTTTAATTAAAAATCTGTTCAAGACCCAGAGATAAGGAGCATGAAGAATGCTAATGAGAGAGAGAGAGCCAATTTGCCACTTAAGAATATGATCTGTAACCCATTTTTGAAATGTTTGAAATTATTTTTTGATCTCTTCCTGAGTCCGGAGATAATCAGACTAAGGAAACTTGAATCTTTTCCATGAGTGAGTCACTCAAATATCAGTTTATTGGCCCCTAATTGGATTAATTTGGGTCATTTTAATTGAATTTTATCGGATCTGTCAGAATATTATTTCCCGTTGAGAAAAAAGGTATTGGTATTTATCTTCATCCTCACCTTATTATGAAATTCTCTCTCTTTAAATTGTTGCAAACTTTATCATTTGCGTGTGTAATTTTATTGCGGTTTTATTCACCAACTTCCTCGATGTTATCGAAAACTCTCAAAGCTACTAGTATACAAAGTATATAACAAGACGAAGAATGTAGTTTCATCTCTTAATCTCTTATAGGGATAGATTTTAAAAAATAATTGTGTCAATCAGACAATTTTAAGATAGTTTTGGGGTCGGAGAACGCAAAACCACCCAAGGAAAATCTTTGTCCATTGACATATCCTCACAATTGCGAATGACGAGATGAAAAAGGAGATACACTTAAATTTAAACACCGATGTGAAGTTTTTAACGACTGATGATGAGAATGAATTGAATTTTCTCAGATGCCAATGGCTCTCAATTGGATGGACAATTATTGCATTTTGGCTTCATTTCCACTCCATTTATACCATCCGTGAGTCTCTCCTCTGTCCCTCCATATCGAAAATAAAATGTATAAAAAATTTTATAGATCTTCAGCAATTGCTGATCACACACACGAGAGCGAATTTTATGTGATGCACATTCAATTTGCACGATCACACGTCCACAATGCATTTCCCTCATGCGAACCTGCGTTATACTTGAAAGAAAAAGTGGATGGTGGCATTATCGCTGGTGCTGAGGTGAGGCAAAGAGGTTTGTCTTCTAAGTGCACACAATTCATTCCTCCTGCTCATCCAACATGCCACTGATAACGAACAAGAATTGACCAAATGGGCAAGGAAGAGGTGCACACACAAAGTATATGTACAGTTGAAGATGGATCATGAGGAAAATGCCACAATTTTGCATACCTATACACACACATGGGGCGAAAGAGGGTGAATTGGTGAAAAAGAGATGAAGGAGAGAATGGGAAGCCCACAAGAGAAGAAGTTAAAACTTCGCCTTCCATTTGATGGAATGTGAAGTGTGTAAGTTACACAATTTGCATACAAGCAATTAGAGTGCTTGATCGACAAATGCTATAAAATGTATACACAGTAAAATTGAAAATGCACCAGAAGGTGGATTTTATAATATCTTTCAATGCAAATGAACTCTCCTCTCCAGGGCAGAATACAACAGCAAAAAAGAATGAAAAGGGGGGCCTCATGATCATGAGTGTGGCTGAAAGAGAAGCCGCAAAAGATGATGGGCGAAAAGATGGGTGCCCCTCTTTTTCAAATTCCCATGAGATATTTAGTCTGAAAATTGAGCTTCGAAGATGAAGAATTGACAAGGAAAATTGCTCCTAATCAATCTTTCTGCAAATTTAATCGATTCCACGGAATATTAATCGATATATTTTTGCCAAAAAATTGGGGATAAGATTAATTGAGACTATGCGTGATAGTCTGAGGGATTTGAATTTACAATATACCTATAAATTGTTATTTTTAAAACAATGTCAATTACAAAGTATATATCACAGCGACTGAAAGGACTGTCAATTCGTAAAAATTGCAAAAAAATCGTTAAAACCAACCAGTTTCAGACAAAGACCAAAACTATTGCATGCGTTCCAGCGTGATCGGCTCTGGAGCGCAATCATTGACAGGCGTTTCGAGAACGTCTCTCGGAGGAGAAGATTAAATGCATTTGCTGAATGAGATGATCGCGTGTAAATCAAGCAGAAATTTCTACCCTTTAAATAGTGCCCAGAAGCGAATTTGTGATGAAAATGCGATTTACATTGTACGATTGACTCTTCCCATTCCACGCCACATTTCCAATCTCCCTGTTGCCATGGCCAATATACCTCCCCAATCTCCTGGGTCAAATTTGTCGAATTTGCACAGTGTGTTGGTTTTATTTGAAGAAAGTCTGACAGCCGCTTCATTGGTTTTTAAAAGGCTGCCCCAATGCATCAAATAACAAATATGCAATTTCCTCCCTTTCATTTGTGCATCCCAGATTGCAAATTGATGAGGTTGCTCTGCCGAAACATTTCAATTATGAAAACAGTTCCACTTTAGATGCAATACCGAAACACACCATATTCCAATTGAACATCCAACCAATCCCTCATTCGACTTATTAATAAAGCCCCAACCATTCATTTCACCATGTAGGACAGAGGGAGATGGAGAACGAAAAAAAAGGAACAGAGAAGATGAAAGCTCATGTGAAGAATGATAAAAAAAATCAGAATATCTTTTTGCATTGCCTGGAGGTTTTGCAATCAATACACATACAGCAAGAGTTCCTCTTCCTATGCCATCTCGCCACAGTTCCACGAGGAAGCTTATGGAGGCGGCGTGGCGGCAGACACTCAATAATAATCCCAAACGAGTCTGCATTTTATAGTATCACGGTGCAAAGTGCTGGGTCAATTGCAATAATTCTCTGTGATCATTGCTGTGAGCTGACCAACCATCTGTTTTATGTCATCGATTTGCACCGAAAGCAACACCGAAAGTGAGCAGCAGAGAACAACTCTTTGCGATGCAATCAGATCCAGTCCGCATGGCTTCATGGATCCAGTATAGTGGGTTCTGGATCGTCTTTTATGCAATATCATTAGAGGAAAGCTTTACAGCTATATTACAATGAAAGCAATGTCAAGTTTCCTAAAATATCACACAAGCTTAAGAAGGGAGGGAGGAGCAGTTTTAAAGTAATTTGTAATTTCCCTTTAGAATAGTTTTGTAGTAACTTTTTTTCGAGTGTTCTTTGGTATTGGCTTTGAAAAACAGTTTAATTAGATAAATTAGTCGATTAAAACATGAATAAAGAGGGAGATATTACGGTTAAAAGAGTGTACAACACTTACAGCTCCTTTACATTCTGTATAAAAGCTCTTCAGAACTTCAAAAGCTCTCAAAAATTCTGAATTTTGCTCAGAGCTTAAAAAGAATTCAATGAAAATACCTTTACAAAATGTAGAACGCAAATTGTTTAGGAATTTGAATTTTTCAAAAAATCTTAAAAGTTTTCAAAAGCTCGTAAATTTCAGTAGAAGTATGAAAAGCTTTGAGCTTTCTTCAAGAAGCTCTCTATGATGCTAAAACTTAAAAATTTGTCCAGGTATATGTTTTTTTCAAAATCCGGAATTTAGTTTGAAATTTCTTTAAAAGCTTTGAAAATTTTTCAAAATATCAGTAATTTTGTCTTAAAAACAATATTTTTTTTTATTTTTAAACTTAATTCAAGATCTTCTAGGTGTCCCAAAAGCTGTTCAAAACTTAGCAAATTCTTGTAAAATTCATCAAGTTTTTGCTGAAGCTCTACAAAAACTTAACAAAGTTTTTAATTTTTTCTTTGAAAGCTTAAAAATTACTTGTTTTTATCCATAATTTAAGTTTTTAGAGAAGTTTATCAATTGTCAAAAAAAAAAACCAAAGAACTTCGACTCCCTAATAATATCTCCCTTTTGGTTTGACCACAAAATTTTAAAATAATTTTTTCTACATTTCTGAGTTATAAATTTCCTTCATTCACTTGGATCATCCCTAATGATCGCTCAGGCGATCGTTAAAATCAATCATCAGGACTAAAATCTTCTCTATGTAGCCTAACATTTCAATTTGGCGATCAGCAAACATCACATCCCGAGGAAGAGTGCACACGTAGCATGTCTTTAAGACACCACATGTAATTGTGAAAGAGTGAAGGAAAATGATTAATGTCTGAGATGCTTTTCCCTGAGCTGACATGTTGTTGGGCGAAAAGAGTGCAGTGTATATAAAAGTTTTATATTATTTGATCTCTTATGGGAACCAACATCGTCAATTTCGCGATGGGACTTGGCTTAGGGGTGCGTGCCGTCAATTTTGCTCCATCTCATATGTGATCCTTCTTGCCTTGATGCACCGAAAAAATTTCAAGTGCTTGATGGGGGGAAAAAGTGTTGGGAGCATTGTAATTGCCTTTTTTTTCACGCCATCACCAGCATATAACACTTCTGGTGCGCGCGGATCTTCCCAGGCAAATTTTTGATGCCTTTTGCAATTGGATTTTTTCGATGCGGGATGCCGGATGCCAACATGCCGCAGATATTGTAATTGATGGTAGAAACACTTTGGCATTTTCCATGTCTCTCTCTCCTGGGTACGGGATATGGAGAGTACTACCTTGGTCTGGATGAATATTTGAGACAATGAATGATGATCTCATTAGGATCAACTCCTCATCCTTCCACTCTTCATTTCACACACAGCCTCAGAGTGGTCTTTTTTACCCCTTTGAGCACACGAAATTGCACGAGAAATATTTTCTACATCTGCAGCTGCCACATGATTACTCCATTTCGCCATATACATTGTAATGTTAGGTGAGAGACACGTGAATAACGCCCACAAGACACAAACCAATATATTTTAAATTACTTTCGAATCATCCAGAGAAACTCTATAGGCATATTAAATGTGTTTCCCGGCAAATTGCGGAAACAGTTACAATTCATCATTAGCCATCCATCCATCTTGTTGAAAAAGAGTCTCGAAGGCTTCTTCCTAAGCCAGTGAGCCAGTCGCGGCTTAAGCGGCTGCAAAGCGCCTCGAGAATTTAACAATGTGAATCACAGAAATTACTATAAAATCAAGAAAATTATTCTTGAGGAAGAAAACATTTTCTTGGTTTAAGAGAAAAGTTCTTGTATATCGCTTATCGTCAGGTTTTATATGTTATATATATAATTTATATTAATATTTAAAATTAATTAATATTTAGTTAAGTAAAGGTTTTAAATATGATTGAAGTTACGCATCTTTGTGGCCCCTAAAATCTTTTTGACTGCCATTCCTACTTCTTCCACTAGTCAATTCTCTGTAAAAAGAATTTTTCATCTGACGGACATGGGGAGAATTTTCTTGGATGGCATTACCTTTTCGCCTTTAATACGCTAAATTGTAATACAATGAACATCTAGTTAGAAATTCTATCTCAGCTCATTCCTCTCATTTTGCCGGCCAGCATGTCAATGTCACTTCCTCCGGGTCCTCTCATGATACCAAACATGCACAAACGAGCTCGCGAGAGAGCGTTTATAAGAAAGTTGGACAAGAGGAGGAGAGAAGACAAAAAGAAATCCAACGTCAAGAGTGGAATTTTCGCTATTTGTCTACAATGTTTTGGATTCATTTTTTTTGTGCTCCTCCTGTGTGTGCCTCCCATTCGACTTCGCTCCAGCACTTCTTTGCCCCATGACATGATGATCACCACGATGAGTGATGGCCAAGGAATACACAATGGGAATCTGGGCACATTTAAAGGAAAAATTTTCTCCTCATGAGACAAGAATTTTTCCCCTCATCACTGGGATTCAATCTAACGCAGTCCAAGATCTTTTTGCCATCCATCTCTTTTCACGCACCAAACATCTGCATCCGTGTGCAATTTATTTTCATTTCCCCTCTTACGAATACTAAAAGTGAAGAATGAGAGAGAATCGGTGCGAGAAAAAAAGGCATATTTCAACTTCGATAATGAATTCCCTCAATTACAAAGTTATAATTTTAATGAGTACTCCCATATTGCGTAAAATCATCATGGGGAGTGTTAACGATATTGAGGGGGGTGATTTGGCATGCGATTTCTTGGAAATTTTCGAAAAAATCCAGTCTAACAATCTATCTTTTTCTTACAGGTTCGCCTCCAGGTTCTCGACAAGAATGACAGTCCACCCACCTTTCGGGATCTACCATTGACTTTTTCCGTGTCAGAAGATCTGGGAGCTGGACAATCTGTGGCGACACTGAGAGCCACAGATCCAGACACTATTGGCACTCTTTCGTATGCTCTAATCTCCGGGGATGACGATAAGTTCTCCTTGGAAACTGACACAGGCATCCTCAAGCTCAGGGACTCCCTCGACAGGGAAATAAAGGATGTTTACAAGCTCATTGTGAGAGTCACAGATGGAGTGCAATACACAGAAACAACAATTACAATTCAGGTGAGTTAACATTACGATTCATCGCGTTATTTTAAATTTGGAAGAATTATCGTTTTCCTGTTGGCAAAAACTGGCTAAATAAAAAAATATCAGACATAGAAAAATGCCAAGGTTGATTCATAAATTCGCTATGGTTTTATCTAATTCCATAATGATGATCGGTAAATTAGCAATCAGACGGAGATTCAGCGAACAAAAAATAAACAAACAATGCAAATTTCCAAGAAAATGGCTCACAGTGGGACGAAAAGTCAATCGGCTCATGTTAATCATCGCATTTTTCGATACCACCAAAAGAAAAAGAGAGATATGGGAATTACCACAGCATTGGGCTATCACATATCTCAGCCCAAACATATGCCCTCGACTTTGGCATATTATACACCCGCGTCATGTGAATAAATAATGTTTTGCTGAAGATTGTTGAATAATGACAACATAACATGTAATCCGATTCATTTTGGAGCCCTTTCATGAAATCCGATAGACCCCAAAGGCCGTGAATCGCACAGCTTCTTTCACTCACATCTCTCCTGTGACACCACAAATTGAATATTATAATATTTCGGTGTGAGGTGGGAAGGGAAGAACTATGTCATGAGAAGAATCTCACCTCGCACGGTTCTTCTTTAACCACTAAATTTCTTCTCTGTTATTTCTTAAATATCACAAGAGCAGCTTCAACAGTGCGTTCCTCGTCATTTTCATCTCTCTAGCTACCTGCGGGGCTCTATTCGTTTGAGCAAAATTTATTATATTTTATAAATAAAAGCCTGACCATTTTCCCCCTCCTCGTGCTCGCCACACTCCTGTCCATCTTCCCAGCTCTCTCGCGGTTATTTGCGCTGGCCGTGTTTTTTTTGCTTTGCTTCTCCCAAGAGCCATCTCACTTCTTTTTCTCTGCACCAACCTGCTTCAAGTCTTATGTCGGCTGAGACGATGCATTGCTCTGTGGATTTGAACACGCGATCCGTATCCCGGATGACCAAACAAATTAAGAAGACTTTTTTCGGTTTTTATATACCAACTTACATGCACTCGCGAAGCTTTTTTGCCCTCAGACCTTAAAACTTCCCTTCGAGTCCCCTTTAAGTCAGCCACAAACACACACACTGGGGAGGGTCGACTGGCTTTTTTTCGCCACACTGCCTTAATTTTTGGGTGTTCTTTGTGCTCCTTTTTGGTGAGACAAAATGAGAGAAGGAGAAAAAAAGTATGATAAAGAATCCTGACATTCCACTTTCGCACCATGGGGTGATTTCCGTTTGGGCACACAAAGGGTGTTGGCGGAGACACGCCACAGTGAAATAGGATTCCCTCTGCAAGAGCTCAACAAGAGGAGAAAAAGGAATTCACGCAGATTAAAACACTCATGATCCCGAAGAATAAATAATATGTGAAAGAGAGTACATGAGTCGTTTGAAAAGAACGTGGATCCTAAATCCAGCTTAGATTGATACACTTTTGAGTAATCTTTAAGCAGATTGAAAATCGGTTAGGAATTGTCACAAAAATATCCGAAAATAATGATTAATTTATATCAGAAGTTCATAAGTGATGAATTGGGCATCGAATAACATTTAAACATGAAATTTTATTCAGTTTGGAATACCTTATTAGACTTTAGAAGCTCATATGCTCAAAATTTAAGCCAAACTTTGCTTTAAGCCAGCTTTGACCACTAAGTTATCTTCAATCTTAAATCCAGTTACAGGTTTAAATCAGTTTCAAGCTTTAAACCCCGCTTTAAGCTTTAAGTCAGTTTCAAGTTAAAGCTGGCCTTAATCTTTTAATCAGTTTTAAGTTAGCTTCAGGTTTTAAGCCATACTTAAGCTCTAAGCCAGCTATGACCTTTATCTTCAAGCTTAAAGCCAGGCTTAAGCTTATACCACCTTTAATTTTCAAGATTAAAACCAGCCATAACCTTTAAGACAGTTTCAAGTCAACTTTAAGTCAACTTAAAGCCATTCTTAAGTTTAAAGCAAGCTTTAATCTTTATGCAAACTTTAAGCTTTAAGGAAGACTCAAATTTTAAGTCAGCTTCAAGCTTTGAGCCTGCCTTAAGCAAGGCTTCTTAAAAAGTAAATTTTTCGTTTATCGATTTGTTTAAGATATTTTTTACGAATTGTGGATCCAGTTTAAATCATATAAATTTTAACGTTCCATATGCAGAAAATTCAGTCTTGAATTCAGCCAAAGACTTCCTAAGCGACCCATCTCCAGGGTCAAATCGTACAAAACAACCTCAACCATTGAATGTGTGTAATCGAGAGAAAAAATCTATGCAAAAGGACTCTGTATAGTGTTGGCTCAATAAATCTTAGACGGTGCGAAGAAGGTTGAAGAAAAAGTGGGCAAAGAAGGCATCACTGAGCTATATCTACATATGCTTTATCGTTTTTGACACGTCTTATGGTGCCGTGCGAGAATCAAGCGGAACCGATTTGTAATTGCCGTCTGGAAGTGTGTGGTGATGTAATAAATTTCATGAATTTCCTGTAAAATTAATTCTTTTTCCTTCTTTTTATCTAAAAAATAAACCACCTTAAATTTTTCCACGCGGGAACATGACAAATCTCTCAGTGATCAATGATATCATCAAATTGATATTCAATCGAAGGGGACGGACAAGTCATCACGGACCGACCCCCTGAAGATGAATTCCTGATGCGTCGATTTAATGCAATTATGAATCCATTTACATAGCATTGTTATTCATCTCGAGGGTAGCAAATGTGTTTAATTTAATTCGAATTAAAAGATGGAATTTCGAGTCATTCGCAAAATCTTCTGCGGCAATTTGAGGTGTTTGCCAAGGAGTGCGCGCGCTCTTCGTCCCAGAGAGACATGAGAGAAAACATGGTCAGGATTGGAGAAAAAGAATCGAAATGTGATTGTTGGCATTTAAACTCCACTCTACAAGACCCTTAAGCTCATCTTCTTGCCACAATCCTCGCCCTTTTCGCCCCCGTATCAACACTGTTTCGCAATCTTTTGAGCCTCTTTGGCCGTGGTATCACGCGAACCCTTCATCTTGAAGGGCCACTGAGCACACCAGCATTCGATATGATTTCACACAAAAAGGCCACAAAATACACTCGCGCGCCCTAACACAATTGGCCGCGACCATGAACTGCGTTTCATTTTCCCATACACTTTCAATTAAATTAACCACGTAACAGATAACTCGTGAATTGTTGGGGAAGAAGCAACCAGCAGTGGAAAAAAGAAGACACACACATGAGGTCTCTTTGGAAGGATTGACAAAAAAAACCGGCATCCTTATAAAAGCGATAATAGCCATGTGAGAAATAAATAAGTAAAATGTGTCCAAGCAGCTCTTCCATATTGGATGGTGAATTCTCTATGGGAGCATGAAGGCGCAAGAGTCTACTTGGTGCCAGAAGTGCGTTATTAATTGAACAGATTATGGTTTTCTACGCGTCCCTTCGCCATGGCACTTCATGTGGAAAAATGATATTTCATGTGTGGCGTCTCACATCCCCAACAATTCCCGCATAGATCGTGTCTCCCCAGTCTCGCCATTGGCTTGCCAATGTACAAAAATATTTGTCTGGGCACCGTTCCGAGCTGGGGAGTACACACACAAGATTATCCATGCAATTGATGCGTTTAACAGTTGAAGAGACACCGACGACGCCGTTTACAGCAAATGATTATCGGGTTCGTCGCTTGCAGATGAAGTCTTTCGTATTTAATATCGGCATCCGTCCACTTTTCCAACTTTGAATTTCTATATAATTACACGTGAGAAGTATCCAACCATGTTTACCGATTTCATCTTGTGCCTATATTTACATATTTATTGAATATATATTTTAACCAATATTTTTTTCGACGTCTTTCAACGATCACGTTTAAGATGGTTTCTGTTCAATTTTCACACGATGACGAGGAGTAAATTAGACACTTTGGGAATTGTGAATTTTTTGGAATTTCAAAAAACACCAAAAATATTCTAATAAAACACCAAAACATACCGTCTCAAGTGTGCTGTTTACTGACCACGAAAAATCTGAAGACTCCTAATAAAAGAGTCTCATTCGAGATTCCTCGGCAAGAAGAGTGGCTGGGCTCTTGAACGTGGTGTTATTGAAATGTGAGGCTGTCAAAGAAGTCAAGATGAAGATTACATGCGGTTTTTTCACTTCTCCTCAGCACTTGCTCCCCTCAAACCAGGAGAAGACGCACAGAAAAAAAAGTTTAACAAAAATTCATTTTTATCCACAACACACAAACTCTCATTGAGGCATTGAATCCCGCATATAAATCTGATATTGCCAGAGTGGAAAATAAATAAGAAAAAAGAAGATATAGAAGGTGAGAGATGGCTTAAAAAAGGAACACCCGAATATGTGGTTAAATTTAACAAAATTGTTTTTGTTCCATCCATCTCTAAAACATCTCTTAATAGGTGGGTTATTTTGGTAGTTCTCATTCACGAGATGTCATTTAATATTTTTCCATCTCTCCAGTTCAGAAAAAAGTCCATCTGGAAAGGTACACCGGGTACACCAATTGAAATAAATACAAAAGATCCAAATAGAACGAAAAAGACATAACGCGAGAAAGAAACATTGGAAAATATTTTGCGTGTTGTGTCTTTCAGCCCATCTTTTGGGGTTTCACAAAAACAGTCGAGGCAGAGAGTCTTGTGGGCAAAGTTGAGAGATAAATTCCCTCCACTTGTCACTTGATATAGTAATCAGAAATTTTAATCTTAGCAAATGATTGTTTGTTCAAATCAAATTACCAATTCTTTTTTTCTTCCATTAAAGGTGACGGACACAAACGATAATCCGCCCATCTTCGAGGAACCGGCATATTCCTTCGACATCCCGGAGAATGCACCGCGTGGCTACCAAGTGGGCATCATTTCGGCCACTGATCCCGACCTGGGAGCCAACTCCATGCTGTCCTACACCGTAATCTCCGACTGGGCGAACGATGTCTTCTCACTTAACCCCCAAACGGGCGTCTTCACGCTCACAGCCCGGCTCGATTACGAAGAGGTAAGAAATAACCCATCCCATCCCTCAATCCTTGTCGCATTTCCATTTAAATCTAACACCGCGCAGAGAGGCTAATGACTTTTGCAATGGGAAGTGGGTTGATCAATTTTAATCTACCATGACGACACATCAATTTGGTAGTTGTCCACCCCTTTGTGCCAAGTCTCCAAGGCTCCGGGTAACTTCTTGACAAATAATGTTGCTCACATTGATGTATTACATGCTCACATACAAAACGGAGCGTGTCAATTAATCAAATATAAATTATTATGAAATTGTATGTAGATCTCGCAAGCCTCACGACATCCGCGGACTCTCTGGGCGTCTGGCGGGGAGATCCTAAAAAAGAAGTGTTCTGGGCGAGTAGGTGGGCTCAATCTGTATTATTTTGCATGCGCGCCAACCTCGCATTGACCTCATAGAGAACGCTCTGTCCTAATTGGTTGCAAATGCCCAATTGATTTCTTTTAATTTCTGAACGCCCAAATGAGGTGATTGATCGAGATAAGAAAAAAAAGATACAAGAAAGACGTTCCCTTCCTCCTCATCGTCAAGAAAATCCATCTCGCTATTAATCATAGTGACAAACAAAGGATTATGATTATTTTTCTCCTTTATGTAAGTGAATGTTGCACACACGCTATATAAATTGCAATTTTAATTGACAGACGCGCATTCGTTTCATAAATGTTGACGTCTGTTGGAATTAATTTCGATGTACACTCTCACAGATATATATGTATGTATACACCATATCAAAAAGGTGAATTAAACACACCACAAGAGAGAGATATAGAAAGATTGGCAAAAAGACGATCAACTACGCAGAATAGATACCAAAGAGATCTATCAAATAAAATTGTACATAAATAAATATAAGGCAAAACGAATTGCATCCCAGCAACTTCCCTCTTTGCTATATGTCTTTCTGCTGGGACGTTTTTCTTCCTTCCCTCCCGCAGAATTATCATTGAATTTTTCATACAAGTGAGTAAATCAAAAGACATATCCGATACAATCATCTCTGTTTGATCTCATTTTTTTCTGCCATCAAGACAATAGTTGATGGAGTTTTTCTCAACTTTCTGCAGTGGAATACGCAGTGGGAATTTTTCATTTTTGCAAAGCGATGGGTCAGAAGAAACGCGATTTATACACGGTAACGCCCCGAGAGTCGCTACTGTGCAGTTCTTCAAATTAATGAAAAAGCTGATGGGGAGAGAATAAAGGTTTAAGAAATAACATGAAATTTAAGTGGAAGCATTCAGCATTTTGTCACTTTGAGTTGAATTCTTTGAATTTTCTCATATTTTTCAAGTATTTTCCTCAACATAAATATATAATTTTATTGTGTGTGGTCTTTGCGAGTGACCCAAAATGGAGCAAAATTTCGCGAAAGGCCCAAACTTCCGAGAAACTCTTGCACAAAATTGCACGCAAAAACCTTCTTCCTCTTCAATCTTCATGAAGAGGATGGAAATTCCTTGTCTTGCCCTTCTCCGGAGAGTGACGTGAAATTAATTGCCAAGTCAAGAGAGTGCAAGTCTGGGTATCAGTAGCTCCTCTCATCCAAAAAGGGGGGGGGCATTTAATTTCCACCGGGGCATACCTTGACATCCCCAGAAACGAACACAATAGTGAGTTGACAATGTGGTAAATTGTTGCGCATGACAAGAAGTCAACATGAAGATGATTCCAGGAACAAATAACTTGCTCAGATCCCAGATACACGTGTTAAAGTGAAGAATTGTCGACAAAGAATAAATTCCCGAGAGAGGGATGACAATTTAGTGGAATCTTCGGGGATTGTCGCGGGTCCATCTGTGAGAAGCTTAAAAATTCTCAAGTATGTCATTAAGGCACCATCAAATGATACTCACTGATAAAAATATTATCTTAATGACAAATGTATTGAAGAGAGGAGGGAAAAATTAAACGATTTTACCTCATTTGCGGGAGAGAAAGAGCGACGAACGGCTGATGGGATTATAATTTTTAATTGCTTTTTTATGGCAACGAAAGGCTCTTAACTTAAGTGTAATTTTACCTTGTCCACTCTTTCACTTATCCCTTGTCTCCTCCTTTTCTTCCTGGTCTCCCTCTCTCTCTCTCATCCAAAGATATTATTCATTTAATGTTAACTTTACCCACAAAAAACACACACGAGTGAGAAATTATTTATTTTTGGGGCGGGTGAGGAGGTGGTGAAAACGACTAAAGATGGAAAAAGTGTTTCTCTTGTTGTCTTCTCCAATGAACATTGCCAATGTTTTTTTTTGAGCTTGGAAGAAGTTTTGTGATGCGCGGTGAAACATGGGAAGAGACCTCATTTGATTTTCCATCCCCAGAATGTGGAGAGAGAAAAAACACTGTTCATTTTGCAAATATGTTTAACATTGCATCTCTTTGCAGGTACAACACTACATTTTGGTGGTTCAGGCGCAAGATAACGGTCATCCGAGTCTCTCAACAACACTCACCGTCTACTGCAATGTGCTGGATCTCAACGACAATGCCCCAATCTTCGATCCCATGAGCTACTCAAATGATATCTACGAGAATGTATCCATTTCGACGCCCGTGGTCGTCGTCAGTGCAACAGATATTGACTCAGGTGAGTGTTCAACATAGAAGTTCAACTCATTGAGAAAGTGCTACTTCTTGCACCCAATTGACAATTCAAGCATCTCACACTGAGTTTATATGTTTATATGTTGTGGGATTTTGATATGATTATTTTAGAAAGTCCTCACAACATGTTTCTGGCCATTCACAATCTCTAGAGCACTCTTATCCTCCTTATTTGAAAACTCCTGCAGAGAAAATTTGCTAACAAGACCAACTAACTCCAATAACATATTTGCTCCTCTTGTAATGCACTAAAAGCGTGTTTGGACAATAGCATCTGCTGAAGAGAGACACTATGGTTAAATATTCACCATCTCACGAAAGCAATTTTCTCCCCGGTGGCAGCAGATAATTTGCGAGTAACGCCTTATGGGTGCTAAAACAAATAATAAACCAGCAAGAAAACGCGGTGGTGAACAAAGTCGATAAAAAAAATGAGAGCAAGAAAGTACAGGAGATGAAAACATAGTGATAGCCAATTATTGGCACTTGGATGCCATTAGAGACTCCCACGATCACCTGCAAGACATAATTTGAGATCTAACATGTATATGAGGTGGAAAGTTTTTGAATAAATCCCCTCAAAACTTGAAGGAGATGGAAAGAAGTTGAAAAAATAAACGTCCACCATGTCTATCGTTGATCTTATGAACAGTGCAATCCGGAGAACTCCTTTCTCTCTTGTATATCTTGTTCACTATTATTCCGTCAGTCAGTCATTCACTCAAGAGAGCTCTAGGTAGCTTTTTAATCACAAAACACCGGAGTCTCAGCAGTAGATTTACCTCTGACACTATTTGAATAGTGTACGCCAAGTGTTTCTGCCACTGAAATAAATCCGCAATAATCCTCGACATACAATCGTTTCAATCACATCATTGGCTCTATTTTACTCTTGTAATCTCATAGCTGTTTTCAACTATACTTGCGAAGTAACTTGAGGAACTTCTATACTCATTTTTTGGGGGGAATCCCCTTTTCTTGAATGTCCTAATTTCTCTTTCCTAGCAACTCCTCATACAATGATGAAATGACCTCATCGCAAAAAAGCTCCCTCATCAGCCTCATATCTCCTATCCCCCGGGCAGAGAGAAAGAAGCACTAACTAATTGCATTTTGTCCTATGGTCATTGACAACATTTCACTGTTCGCTTTCATAATTTGCTCAGTCACATGATGTGTCTTCGAGGGGGACGCTTTTCTGTGACGGAGTTCCAGAATAAGACAGGTGTTGTCATCGTCATATTCCTCATCGATGCTCCCATCCGCATACGAATTGCATTGTCGTCAAACAGCAAATATTGCCATGTGTCTCGGATCTCCCTCTCCCCGGTCCCCACCATGTCAATTGGAGGCAATGTGTATAGTTGGCTGTTTAACACAAAAAAGTACAATTTCGCATAATCAGCCCATGGTAACTAACATGGACACAACAAGAACCCCGCGCACAAGAGTCAACTCTGAAGCGACAACGACACAAGATTGTGTCGATCATCCATCCACAAGAGTTCATACCCATGTTCTTCATCCTCTCATCTATTTATACACCTCGTATATGGTCTGCGGATGGTGAGCCATTCCTCCGTTGTGTTTGTCTCACAAACGGCAAAAAGGGAGATGATCACATGGTATGGAATGAAGGCAGGCAGAACAGGCCAACATTTCGTAAGATAAATCCATCGATGAGGTCAATTACGATTGATCCCCAATTGCCCATTTGTGTCTCTCACTCGCTCTCACTCTCTGTGGTGTGCCTGATCCGATTGCCAGTAGTTGACTATAAGGTGACTTCCATCTTCTTGCATATAATGCCAGGAATGTGCATTATAATGAAAAGTGACAGTGTTTCTCCATCTGATCATGCAACTTTTCTGCCCTCCCATTCTCACTCTGTCCCTCTAGCCACCTATTTGTGAGAATTTATTGGATGATGATTGTGAAATTAAAAGTTTATGTGAGACACCACCAGTTTAAACTTCTATGGGTTAGCTATAGGAAAATTCCGACAGACCTCATGGACAATCTTCACCATCAATACGGGCAGTATTCAGAACACAGCCTTCGCGAGGAGATTTCACTCAAGGCTGCGTGTCATTTCCATTGAATTTGCTCAAAAGATTACATTATATGTATAGAAAATGTTGAGCATTTGGAGCATTTTCACAAAGACCACCTTCAACCTGTGACTCCAAGACATTCACCCGAGAGCATAATTGGATAGATCAACATCAGAGATTCCTAAAGCTGTCTTGAAAGATTTCCCGCCAAAAATCTCAGCTCTGATACACCTCATATAAGCAAGTGCTTTAAGATTCCTGTGGTGATTCCATTTCAAGTATATATAGGTATATATGGTGGAAAAAGATTAGGCGAATTGTCGAATGGCGCTCGAAGAGGAGCTAAAGAAACCAGAATCTATCATCCCAATTTAATAATTTATCTTCGTTCTAAAGTGGCGCATTTTAAGAGATATCCGCCAATTTATTTCTCAAGACATCTTTCTCATACAGCGAAGGAATGACCAGTGTCTTGAAATTTTAATGCCCATCGATGTCTAATTAATATTCAGATAGCGTTTGGTTTCGCCAGATATTCAATACATTTGCTGCATCAATTTTACATATAAGCCAAAGGTGGGAAAGGGACAGAGAAGGAGCATGAGACTTTTTTTTTTACACATTGGCTCTCCTCCTCATCGTCTTTTTCCAGGCCAGTCAGTCCAAAAGGTAAATACAACAATCGACACTAAAGTGACTTAATTAATTTTGCACAATTGAATGTATGGGCCGCGGATGGACAACAGGTAGAGAAATTTCGGTGAGCGCATCTTCTTACATCTTTCACGGAAAGTTCTCTCTGGGTGTGTGTTGATGAGGAGAGCTTTTCGCCTGGGATTCTGGGACATAGATTGCAGTGTGTGTGAGAGAGTGAGAGAGATGAGGAGGCAGTAAAAAAATGGAATGTGTGCTCTCTTCGGTATATAATCACTGATTTAATTTATTTCTCTGACCTCCCCTCTGGTCGCTCTTCTTGCATTTTTGCACCCAAACACGATGGATGGTGTGTGCTTCTTGATTCTGGAAATGCACAACCTCCAAAGTGTGCGCGCGAATCCGAGGATGAAAACACAACAAGACGCAGAAGAACATGAGAACCAACAAAACTAATGTCCCTGCAATTGCCAGCGAGAGTGAAGACATATCAAAGGGAGGTTTCACCGAGCAAGAATAACACACGAGGAAGCAACAAGTTGAAGTCACTTCTTCACACTATCGCGCTGCTCTTAGGCGAAAATATTCCCCGCCACTAAGAGTTAGCAGATCTGCTAAGTGCGGTTTAATGCTCTCAAAAATAGGTGCAAAATCACACAAAATCAATTAAAATTGCAACAGAAGAAAATTTATTATCGAAATGAGAGACAAAGTTTCTATCTTGGAAATGCCCAGGAAATGTCTGTGGTAACGGCAAAACATACATCATTTGCTCTCTTGAAAGCTCTTCTCTCCCTCAATCGCCCTTGTGGTATCCCCCCATTTGGATGCAAGAGCCAAACAGCTAAATGAATGTGGTGGCGAGGGAGAAAGATGGAGAATATGGTAGGAGCAAAAGCCACTAAGAAATGCGAAAATGGAATGAAACGAATAAATTTTAACAATAATAATAATAAATAATCATAATAACAATAAAAAATTTCTGGATGGTACATAGATTTAAGTTTATGTTTTCGACCTCAGAAGTAATCAATCATTGTGTCTCTTCTGCTCTGCCGCTTGTTTGTTTGTCCATAGAATCGCATTTGCGCGGCGAAAGAGGGAGTTTAAGACGAACAGACCAACTTTATCTACCATCGTACTCATATATAGGAAAGCCCATTCTTCTATCCATTTGCATATAGGTTCACATAATTAGAAAAATTGAATTGAATGAAGGTACTCTGTGAACCACTTTCGAGACTTTCTTCTTTCACCCAGTATTGATTCTATACTTTTATTTCTTTTCTAAATTCAAAGATTGAGGTTCTAGAAAACTAATATTGACATTTTCAAATGCAAAAGATTAAGAGGAATCCAATGAGTGCATCCATCAAGCCAGATTAAGAATCTTGCATGATAAATTAGTTGAACAGGAACAGTCTTTATCATCTTTGATGACATCTCCAGACGAGTTTTAGGGGGCAAACTAATCAGATGTAATTTGTTGTGCACTTTCAGGGGACAATGGAAGGATCGAGTACAGCATAACAGCCGGAGATGACAGCAATGATTTCGAAATAACACCCAGTGGAACCATCAGAACGAGACAAATGCTGGATCGGGAGACAAAAGCCATGTACAATCTTGTGGTAACAGCCCGGGATTGTGCTGAGGAGCAACAAAAGAGACTCTCATCGACAGTTCAGGTATGCAAAAGAATTTTTTTTTTCGTGATGCAGGAAGGAAGGGCAAAAAAGGCTTAATGACCATCATGTGTATGGATTGAGTGACAAAATCAGGAGGAATGTCTCGTTGATTTCCAAATGAAGGGGTTGGAAGAAGTTGCAGAAATATCTAGCAAATACACGCAATTTTCACAATTGTGCAAATTATATGTGGAGAAAAAATGGTTTCAATTAGAGACTAATTGCTCCATCAATTCAACAAATGTAATCCCCAAGAGAGTGAGAGAGACCCAAAGAACTGGGGGGACTTGCCTATTTTCCATTGCACCAACAATTAAGTGCAATTCATATGGTATTTCACTCTGAGCAATGACTGCAAGAAGAGACGATGATGATGGAGATGAAGAATGCACTCCATTGCCAGAAGCGACTAACGATTGAGTGGCTCTCTGGAGATCCCAAAGGAGACCCCTCTGTATGTGTGCCTCTCTGTGTCTTAAAATATTATTTTATACATGTGAAAGAAGATGAAAAAGTGGAAGAAGGAAAAAACGACAAGTCTCTGAGTGGAGGAAAGGTAAAAAAAGCGAGGGGAGAAGAACGCGCTTTTGTACAAGAGTGAAGTTTTGTAAAATGCGACGAGAAGAGGTTGGACATGGAATAAATTATTTCGTTTAACACCAAACAAAAATGCTTCTGCATTGAGCACTTGAGAATAACCGCGTGTGTAAATAATGTTCCTATGCATACATGACAAATCACATTTTCTTCTTTTCCTAATACACATTCAATTGCCTATAGAGAATTTCTTCAACATATCAACATCATTGCGTTGGCCCCCAATATGAAAACCTAATGTGAGATAAGGTGTTTCATAATATGAGAGTCTAACTTTCTCAGAGTTATCAGAATCCAAATGTCTCGAAATACATTTCACGTGTTCTTGAGTTTTGAGTTTCAAAGAAGAAAAAAAATTATTCATTATGTCCACGAGTGAAAAACCCAAGATACGGAGTGTTTGGGTGAAATATTTGTAAATTACCTGCTTTCCATAGAATTTCCATTAATTTCCAGCTGAGGAGGATTTGTCAGATTTCGTTTGGGAATTAATTGTGCTTCTCATGAGGCACAAGATCGCACTTTTATCAGTTTATTCAGTCTCCTCCATAGAGAAAGATTTCAATTGATACCCAAGAGAATAGAGCAAGTTTCAGCTAGGAAAAACAATAAATTTCTCCCATTTGAAGCACTTGAATTGTATAGTATCTCAGAGAGACAAGGTGATGATTCTTTTTCCTACATCCATCTGTGCCACCTTTTAAATCTTCTTTGGACACACATTCCACGCGGATGGAGTAAATTGACTTTGGAGGTTTTCACACATAGTGGAATACTCTGTGTGGGCAAATGAATGAGGGGAGAATGACTCGGGAAGGTGATGAAAGAACAATTCGATGGCCAGGTATATGGCTCGAAAAAGCGTAACTCAAGAACATAGACATTTGGAGCAGCCACACAGCATCCGATCTTATTACAAATTAGTTCCGCTACTGTTTTCTTTTCGCGATGAAGTGCTGCGCAATTGTTTATAAATCGATTTTTTCTCGCTCAGGCCCAAGAATAGATTGGATTTTTTTGTGGGTGCCATCCTCTTCCTTTTCGACTCCCCGTCTTTAAATTGTTGATGGTCATTGAGCAATTTACCCGGGCCCTTTTGTCATCAAAACCCGCGCGCATAATCCTGTGCCAACTGCAAGAAATGCCCTGTAATTAATTTTACGTTCCATTCCATTTCACACATCCAGGTCACAGTGACTCTGAAGGACGTCAATGATGTGGCACCGACATTTATCACGGCAAATGAAACCAACGTGGCGGAAAACATCCCTATGAACACCGTCGTGATGGCCATAAAAGCGACTGATCGCGATGAGGGTCGAAATGGATATATTGAGTATCTTTTAGCTTCTGAACCAGCAGTTCCCTTCACACTGGGCACAGTTGACGGACTCCTCAGGGTGTCCGGACGACTGGATAGAGAAATTCGATCAAGCTACAATCTTATGATCACAGCCAGGGATCGAGGAGAACCACCAAAGTCCACACAAACTAACATATCCGTTAAGATCTTGGATGAAAATGATAACAGTCCCGTCTTTGATCCGAAGCAATACAGTGCTTCGATAGCTGAGAACGCCAGCATCGGCGCCATGGTTCTTCAGGTAAGGATCGAATGATTTTGTATAGCGCATTTGTAGTAACTGAACTCATTGGTGAGTTGGTGGTAAACAAAGTTTCTTGGATTTAATTTAAGAAATAATACAAGTTGTTCAAACCTGTACCTGGTACTCCATTCCTTTACGAAGTTATCCATAGCTCTGTAAATATTTTCGAAACCGGCTCGAATGATCAAAAATATTCTTACGTAATATCACCAGATATTTATATACCTTATCCTGATGAAGTTTAGATCTTGTAGTCCAAACGTAGACCGATCTGGAATTAAAAGAAAACATAGATTAAAGAATATTCTTACGCAAAATGATCGTTTAAAAACTATAACTTATTCATTTAAATTATCTTTCTTTACATTGCTAAAATAATGATACATTTCAATTCCAACAATGTATCCAAGCAGTTTCTTTGCAAAAAAAATTCCCATCACAAAAACCCCTGAGAATCTCAAATCGATTCTGGGAAGAAGAAAAGGAATTAACCACAGTTTAATTCATCTCTCTCTCTCAGGTCTCAGCCACGGACATCGATGACGGGGCGAATGGTCGGGTGAGATTCTCAATCTCTGGCGGCGATGACAATCGCGATTTCAGCATCAGTGAGGACTCGGGTGTGGTGAGAGTGGCCAAGAATCTCAACTTTGAGCGCAAGTCACGGTACGTCCTCACAGTTCGTGCCGAAGACTGTGCCAGCGATGTGGGCAGTGGCGAGACAAGATTCGACACAGCCGAACTCACCATCACCATCACAGACATCAATGACAATCCACCCACCTTCCTGGACAGCCCCTATTTGGCGTACGTCATGGAGAATGTTATCCCGCCAAATGGGGGCTACGTTATCACGGTTAGGGCCTACGATGCCGATACCCCACCATTCAATTCGCAAGTGCGATACTTTCTCAAGGAGGGCGATGCTGATCTCTTTCGGATCAACGCCAGCACTGGCGAAATATCTCTTCTTCGGGCTCTGGATCGAGAGTCTCAGGCGGAATACACCCTCACGCTAGTGGCTATGGATACTGGTGAGTTTCATTCAATTACGTAGTATTTTTACCTCGCAATTTCTGCGGTTCATTCATAATTCATAAATTTAGAGAGAAGATGCCAGCAATTTGCATTGAGAGCAGCCCGAAAGCTAAGGGTCTCTCCTCTCCTTGCTAGCAATTGAGAACTTTTGAGCATTCCCTGGCAAAAGTGCCGATGAAGATGATGATAATGAAGATACTCATGTGTGGCAAGAAAATCCTGCCAACTCATTCGTAATGATTGGTTTCGTTTCAAAAATTACAGTATTAACGTGATTGTTTATAACATGCCGTATAATAATATTGTTGTAGAGAGAAAGATATAAGTCCCAAAAGAAGAGAAAAAAAAACAATTCATAAGAATGAAGAAGGGATTCACGATGGAACAAACTTGTTGGAGTTAGAGAATGTAAAAATGCAAGAATCACATGTAAATTCCATTCTAAAGTCTCATGTAAATTAGATGCAAGAGACGTTATACACGGAAAAAGAGCCAAAGAGATGAAATTGAGAGTCATTTGATTTGGTAAGATTGTGCATTTTGGCGTGAATTAAACGTGAAAGTAGCCGCCGAAAAAGTGACAAATTACTCACGGTCTAAATTGCAATTTAATCCTCCGGTTGAACCTGCTTTGAGATTTTAATATAAATTCGACTCTAGGTATATCTTTTTCACCTTCTCTCACTCTTTTGCGCGCCAAAAAGCCACTATCTGACGTGCTCGACATTTTGGGCCACGAATTCCTTGTTGCAAACTCCCATGAATGTGTATAGAAAGTGCAATTCCAGACACACCAAGTGTGGCTGATCTGAGACAATTGTGCACGCCAGTTGTGCAATGAAATGCGCAACTTTCAATTCCACCGCCACACACTTTCAATGATATACCTTCCGTCAGCCCGACCACTTGTAATTATTGTCGCACTTTGGCCATTGAGGTGAGGGCGAGTCACACTATATCCCACCCAGATACCGGACATCACCTCATGCTATGGCGTTTCGCTATATTAGATTCAAGCTCAAGTTGAACGGACTTTTAGTGTAGGAGACGAACATGTGTAATGCAAATACGAAATTTATGGGTTTTAAACTTAAAACGTCTGCATACAATTTACATCACTTAAAACTAAATGAAAAGGCGATTTGAAGTTTAAGCATTTGTGGATATTCTAGTCATGTCGCTATTAAAGTAAAATAGAATTGAGGTTCTATTTTTTAAATAGAAATTGTTTCAATAGATTTGAGGGGAATGTCAAAAAGTATAGATTCGTGCTCGAAAGAACAGTTGCTCAATCGAATGCTAGAAGTTGTTAGATTTTAACTCCCACAATTTCAACTGCCATTTTGAAAAACCTATAAATATTTTTTGAATAATTCAGCTTCTATGATAAAGATCAGGCTTAAAGTTAAACATGTTGCAGTTGAACTCAAGACCTTTCAAAAAACAAATTACTTCAGTTTCAATCATAAGTCCCTAAAACGGCAACTCAAGAGACTTCTTCTTTGTTTATTTTTGGACAAAGGAATAAATTGCTCTATTAAATAATTTATTAGTTTTAGTTTAAATATAACATTCAATCACTCAACTTTAAAAAAAAACCGCAATAATAACATCACGCTCTCCCTCAAGCAGTGATTTCATGTTAAATCCCCTAACCATTAAAATTCTCAATTCTCAATAAGTAATTTTATTTTGCAAACAAGTGAAATCATGCTGAAATACAGCCCTGGTGTTGAGGCGTTTGCGTGTACCACAAGTGTCACTGCAATTAGAGTGAAAAGAGAACCGGGGAGACATCATAAAAAGCCATTTCACCTTCTTGGAAAATTGTTACAAGAGCATCGTGTAGTAACGAACAATACATGGTAGTATTTTCCAACTATGATTAACTAGCTGTCAGAGCACGAAAATTGATGTTGGAGTTTTAAACTCGACTCAATTTAGAGACGTGATGCTGAGCCTATTAATAAATTGGCGGCTTTTTTGCCTTTGTGAGAAGCAAGTCTCTCTCACTCTGCATAAATTGGAACTTTTAGCCAAAGATGAAATAAAACTGGGAGAAGTCCACAAAACAGACTAAATGACTCTCTATAACCAACCACTTGGTGCAATAAACAATCATTTGAGACGCCCTCAACTTTCGCTTCTGTTGCTCAATCGTTACCACCATTATTCCTTTTCATCATCAATTTACATATTATTTTTTCATTCACTCTAATCTGTTTATTTATTCCCATTCTTCTTGAGAGAATGGATGGACAGATAAAAAAGAGAACAAGGAGGTTGTTGGTAGAAAAAAGTCAGTCAGAAATAGACCAACATTTAATAATATTTCTAATTAAAGCGCTAAATTGTCCATCCATAAAATACAAAGAAGCAATAAAACTATCATCCACTTCCGTAAGTCATACTTTATACAAAGTGATTGCTGCAGTTGCCTCTTCTTCCAAGAATCTTTATATTGGTTGATAAACACTCCAATGGCCATTTCGGAGAAACCCTGGATAGAATTGAAACTTCTTACCTTCTTGCCATTCCAGCAAGCCTCTTCTTTTATTGACGACTTTTTGCACACCTCTTTACCAACATTCCTATATATACGAATCTCATTTTTATAGCGCCAAAAAATTTTTACCTGATCATAATTACAAATAAGTGTATTGAAGTGAAGACACCTGGCGTGGCTTTTTCACGCGATCGCTCTCTAAAAGTAGCACTTTTGGAATACATTATGAGATAATTTCTTGTGGAGGAAATGGCCTCAAATTATCTAATTTATATTTGGGCTAATTTCAATACTTTGGTAATTGAATAATTACCATTGCTATAGGATAAAGACTTTCGTGTCTTTCGTCAGTTTTTTTGCCAACAGATCATCATTACCAGGAGACGGAAAGGGCATTTCATGAATTCAGGGTTTAAGAATTTAAGATAAGAACTGAATTCTTAATTTGTTTTTCAAAAGTTTTTCTTATTTTTTTTTTCAATTGGAATTTGTATTAAATTTGTTATGTATTATACATTTTTGATTGGGCTTATCTGAAGCTTATCGTAAATACGTAAAACGTAAATACGTAAAGGAAAATTCCGGACTTGCATTTTAGATTTTCTATAATCTTTTGCAAGTTTGCAAATTTAAAAATTCAGTTACAAACATTTAAAAAAATATTCCAAAATTCCTTTTTTTAATTGAAGTTTCTACTTGTATTTGAAAAACAAGAAGTCATTGGGTAGTGGAGGTAGTGTCCATGGAATTCAAAATTGTTTTTTTTGGGTGAAAGAGCTTTTTTTTTGGATTCGAAGGATGCCCTTCCGAGTGGGAGATGATACATGCACTTTCAAAGATGGGGAAGATGCCGATGCAAGTTGTTCGACCACGAAGAAACGTCCCACTTAATGACAATGTGAGCTGTTGAGAATTTTCTTGGTCGCCACAAGAGCACCCAGTGCGATCCGTGATTGGCCGAGTTGCCTTCAACTGTGTCATTAATTCATTTTTATGTCCACGATATCTTGTCATAAATGCTGTATATACGCAATAATTTATGTTCTTCTTCCCCCCTCTCGCTTGTCACTTGCCTGTCTCTCTCTCTTTCACTCTCTCAGCCCCTTTCTTATGTATCACCTCTCCTGAGCTCTTCCACCTTAACTTCTTTTTCGTATAATTCCCCCATTTCATCTTGTGTTTATTTCCATATAAGAAAATCATGGCTGGGGAGCTGATGTGGTATTTCATGCCTCTTCTTCATCCATGCATTCTCCCCGCAGTCCAGCTCAGGTGCTTTTGATTCTTTCACTCCAACGACATGGAGTGCACTTGGGAAGAAATGGGTTCTCGGCTTTGAGACCCAAGGAAGGGGCAAAAAGAAAAATGGTGAAACACTTTCGAAGGTGGGAAGGTGGTAGAGAGGAAGACAAGACAACAACAAAAAAAAAGAATGCATCCACGGAGGAGGTGAAGATTCCACATTCTTTGCTCTCACTCTCTTCCCTCATTAGATTCCATGGCGAAGAATCATCGCTGATCTCTACCCATTAGAGGTGAGAAAGAAGTGCATAAAAAAGATGATGATAAACACCTTGTGGAGGTGGATTTCATCGTCAATATCATGGACACACTTTGGGGGGAGGGGGAGAAATACCCATCGTGGGTATATATAGGAGGAATTCTTCGCCTTGCTGCGTCTCCATGGCTAAATAATTATCCTCAAGAATTGCAATTTGCTGCATTTGCGTGCAAATTGTCCCACTTTTATTTTCTACATACCCATTCACACCATATTTTTCATTCATTCTCATCTCTTGGTCGTCTCACTTCTCTCATGTGGTGTCTCTTTTCTCATTTTCAACTTCTCCTGATAAAAAAAGACACACACTATATATAATAAATTGTAAGAATTTATATGGAATTCTCATCGTATATTTGTGCAATTCTTAACCTTTTCTTCCCCCAATATAAGTTTGAGTTATAATTATTGGTTGTTTCTCTTAATGTGATTCAGGTGAGAGTAAAGTCGTAAATTTATCAATAAAATAAAATTGGCAACTTTTAGACAAATAAAAGTCTTGTGAGACTTGAGAGAAATCTCTCATAAGCAAAATATCTATAAGAATCTCAAGTCCTTCGCGACGCGTGATTACTGGCCATCCTTCTTCACATGCAAGGCCAAAGAGACATGAGAGCAAAAAATCTATGAACAAGACATATTAGGCATTTTCATATATTGACGCGAGCAAAAAAGTGGATACGGGTCAATAATTTACATTGTGTATGATGTGTCTGGAGGTGGGATGGATAATAGGTTGCTGCAAAGGAACATTGCGCGCCCATAATTGTGGCCACATTCACACGCGCTTCAGCAAAAGAGGTCGATTGTTGATGCGCCCATTGCATAAAAGTTTTCTTAACGAATTGTTGGCGATTTATCTATTGTCAACTAACTAATATTTTAATCCCTCGGAGCATTTTTGTGTCGTGCCATAGAGTGAGAAGGAGAGAGATGGTCGGTTGGCCTCGGCGCGGTGAGATGTTGAAGGTGAAGAAGAAGTGGATGGAAAAAAGGCTATATGATCTTCAGGATGTTTTTCTTTCTAAAAACGAAACAATTTTCTCGTGAAATCTACACACACATATAGGCGAGTCGTATGGTTTGTGCTGCTGAAAGACAAAAGGGCACACAGAATGGGGGGCAAGAGATGGAGGCCATATATAAAACGTGTATCGTCAAAAACATAGTCTTTTATCGTGTTATCGATCGCATTGAACTTGCTGCAACTAACATTTTCATACTGTTACCCGGGGGTATAAAAATTCCCTTGCGAGAGCATCAAGAGCACAAAATATCGATAGTTATTGCTTTTGTGCCTTCTCAAAAGGAGGTGGTTGGCGGAGGGAGTGAGATAAAAAGAAAATCGTCGTTTTTATATAAAATGCGTGAGTGCACGTCTTTCGTCGTTGGGCTTCCAATAAACCCATGAGAGACGGCGACCTCAAGGATCGATAAAAGAAGCCTTTCCTGATCCCCAACCACGATCCCCATGCACACCATTCTTGCTGATTTATGTTAAAATTTTTCACTCTGATGAACTAAATAGTGAGACAGCTGGAGGGCGATTGTGTCAGGGGCGGCGGCCAGAGAAAGATTCTCATCCCGACCAAGTAGTTTGATAGAGCTTCGTGCGGATCGCTCTTATATGAGATGGATGAAAAAATGTGTACAAGCTGAACTTTGAAAGAAGAAGTGACGGGACAAGGGTATCCAAAATGATGAGAGAGAGATGCGTAAAAAAAATGTTGATTGAAGACAACCGAAAAACGACAAATTGCCAATCGTAAATTGGTTGCACGCGCAGATGTCTCAAGACAGAATAAATGGTGCGGAATCCAACTTGGCCCAATGGTGATCGATAGTAATCTCGAGCGAGATCATCAATATTCAACGGAAGCCCCCAAACTACCAGGCAGAGATGTCACTGGGAAAAATCTAAAATGTCTATCTTGGGGTATAATTCAATCAATAAATTTGACATCTAATTTTGTTTACACATCCCAACTCCCGATTAATTGATCAAAGAGCCAAGACGATGGATGATCTGCACGGTGATCGCAAAAGCATCATTCTGGAAGACTGATCGTCGTTGCCCTTTTTTGGGAGAGAGGGAAATCATCAAACACACTGGGAGTAATTCCACTTGAATATAACTAAATTTATCTCTTCAATCTCCATAATACCTCACCCCTCTTCACATGTGAGATCTAGAGAGACGCCGAGCGCCGATAAGGCAAAGCATCGATCACAGTCATATTTGTATTTATCTAATGGCGATTTTTCGGCGCTTCATAGAGAAGTTTTGAGCATAAGCATTTTTTTCATCCATTCAAACTTTTTTCGTCCATTCGCCGGCCAGCATTCAATCGTGTCAGATTTAAACACGAGATGATGGTTCTTGTTCTGTTATATAGAACTGCTGGAATGCTGTCTTAACGAGCCAATCAACCAACGTTTAATGTAAACATTTATCAAATCATTTTGTTCGTTACACAAATACTCGTGCACATCATTGATTACATCATGGACGCCAGGATTACATTTTCAATTGTGGCCGAGTTCTCTCGAGGCCTCAAAAAAATTCTCTTTTGATCATTTTGTTCCCGAAAAAGGGCAACCACTCGATCACCCTCGAGAAGAAAATCGAACACCATTGAACATCACCACTAATTGCACCACATTTAACATTTTCTTAGAATTTCCTGCCATGTGATAAATTGGCTGGGCTCTTTTGCCGAAAAAAAACTCGCAGTTGATCTTGATCTTTGCGGACAAACACTCTCTTGTTGTGTACAGTTAATTTAACAATTGGCGGAAGGTTCTTTCGCATTGAGCAAAGAAACAAACTAGACCATGGGAATTTCCTATATGAATCCGCACAATTGAATTTTCTGCCAAATTAAGATGGATTTGCTTGATCATTTTCAGTCATTTCTCCTCGTTTTTTCAATCAACCTAGACGTATTCAGTTCACAATTAAATGGTATAAATACAAAAGATTTCAACGGTAGAAAACGAACCTGCTTCAGTATAAATTCATTCCATATATCCCACAGCTTCGAAGATTGCCTCGCGAAGGGGAAATTTCTCTTTGGGGGTTCTTGTGCGTGAAAACACGCTGGTGGTTGGACTTGATGAGGTGAAACGAAGAGTAAATGGATATAATTGAAGTCAATAAATCGCCATTTGGCATCGGAGACTCTCCTCGCGCGATCCTCTTGGTATTGAGGGTGATCATGTCACGAGGAAATGCAACACGATGTTTAAAGCGGAACTCACATATTGTATGGATATATTTTGTGGACTCTCGCTGCTGAGGGGGAGATTTACCAGACGAAAGAAAAAGTTGCAAAAGTTATAAAAGATAGGGAACATTGAAAATTTTGAGGTGGAAAAACGCACTTATTATCGAGGACTCCTACTCTCATGAGTAGGTAACAATATTTATTATTATTTTCTATGTTCAATTGCAATTATTATATTCTACATAGAAATCATGAAGTGTATGAACAGTCCTAGGAACATTTTGTGCTCATGTGAGTAGAGGGAGAATGTTCATAAGCAAATAACAGAGAATTGTGCGATTTTATAGACTTTACTCTTCTCATTGGAAGAGAGAGTCTTTATACAATCAGGAGGAAATCGAAGAAGACAATCATGGGAAACAATAACCGCACAGTTTCAACACACATTGCTGGGTGGAATGTCACTTATTATTATTATTGCTGCACAAGTTCTGAGGTAGATCAAGACATGAAAAAAAACATCAAAATCGCTAAATGTTTCCGTCAGTCTCTGTGCGGACAAAAGTCTCATGGAAGACTAATATTGCTCAGGATTCACCCTCTCATGCCCTTTCCCAGCCATCTCATTCGCCATATCTCTGATGTGGCTCAGCCAACATATTTGAGGGAGGCACCCAGAGAGATTTGCCTCAATCTCTCTTTAATCCATACTGGCAAGCTTTTGCCTTTTATAATAAAAACAGCCAACATTGTGTCAGGTCACAAGTTGAAATCACAAAATGCCTCACGACAATCTCATGCCTCCCCTTCATTCCTATATATCCCCTATTCCCTCTTCCCCACATTTGCCCTCTTCTATCCCAAGTAGTTGCATAAATAACGAAAATATTTTGTTCGATTGTTTTATTAAATCGATAAAATAATAACTATTTTTATTGCCATTTCCCTCGCGCTCTCTGGGCTTCTGATGTCGATGACTTGCGGGATACCACGACAAATCCCCAACTGGAGAGACGGCATTTTTCTGCATTTATCCACTCATGACTGTGGTGCATTTAATTTTAAGTGCAAGAAGTTATTGGACTCACAACAATTGCTCATTGATGGTATTTATGAGATAGCATTTTGAAATGAAAAACTTTTTTGGAAGAAAATATTCAAAGTTAAATTGGTCACAGCCATATCGTTAAGTTGAATGGGTATTACCTTTGCTCATTGAGTCTCTTAAGAACCAGAAAACAAACTGAACGGCGAGAGCCATTGGTGGGAAAAATGTTACACATCAAAAAGAAGAGAAAATTTACCGAAATTTTGGTAGAATAATTTCCCTTGAGAATACCCCCAAAAGAATCATCCCATGAGAGAAAGTTAAAATATACCTTTCTTGGAAGGCTTGGGCGATGGGAAAATCTCCCTCATCGTCTGTCCTGTGTAATTTTTTTCTTCATTGCGAGAGAGACAAAGAAGTAGCTTCGTGAGGGCTAATGACCAAAGTATGTGGTTGATGATGGCAAATACTCCACTTTTTCCCCCGGACCCATTGTGCACCCAACACTCTGGTGAGGAAGATAGGGCGTGTCGACGGACGCCGATACTTCAGCCATACTCTTTCAAAGTGCAGAGCACTCGTGAAACCATGACTTCGTGACGTCACGAGACCCCCGGGGGCTGCAAATCACCTTCACCATCGAAGGTAACTCACTCGGGTTGCTGCTGAGCCACAATTCACCATCAATTGTGCCTCCTTTTGCTGCCCCATCCGAGGACGAGGTGAGCTTCTTCTTCTGGGCTTCTTGGTATGAGCCCCATTGTGGCGATTGATATTGAAAGAGTTGCATCAGCTCTCTCAAGATGGAAAAGTGTGTATGAGTGCACAACAGTAACATGCAAAAATGGGTATGGAAACGATGCAAAAATTGGCTATAAATCGCAATTATGATGTGCCTTCGGTGGGATGTGTTTATTTTATATTATATATTTTTAAATGCACTTCATACATTCAGATTCTTTGATCACTCTGGCCACTCATGTGGTGGTATTTCGCTCAACATTATAATCGATGGTATGCAAAAGAGTATCGCAGGAAATTCTTTGACGGAGAGAGAAGATGCAATTTTGTCGCACTGGCGGATTCTCAGAAAACCATCCATCAAGATCTATCTTGAAAAAAAAATGGCGCGGAAAAGAGATAATTTTATTGTGAAATGCTTCAAAGCACTCAAATATTGCATGAAAATCCATTATTTCAGAAATCTTTTTTTGGAAAAGTTATATCAATTAACTGCAAACATAGCAGGAATTTGAATGAGTTTAGCATTAGCTAAATGCTTGCATCATTTTTCACAATAAAACATTCCATACCAAAACCTCTTGCTATCATAACTCTTCTCTCTCACACTTAACACTAAAATCCAAACATGATTTGAAAACACTTCCATTCTCACTATCTCTCAGCCATTTGACTGGCAAATGAAATATCATTAATCACATCAAATGATCTCATTGAAAGTGTTTTCACACAGAGATATTGGCGAAAATCACTTAAGTGAAACGTTTCTCTCAAAAGGCGCATATATATTATAGATTTAAACACGGACGATTGCTCTAGTCATTCTTCAAAATGTTATAATGCCCAACACATCGATCGCGGCCACTGTATCAATTGAACATTGAGTAACATCCAACTCAATTTCATCGACAACTTCCAGATACAACCTTATTTTCACCTCAAGTAGCAATAAATAACAATCATTGGCAATCGAAAAAGGTGTTAGACAACAAACGCAAAACCGCGTGTGCAAGTCAATTTGATGGGAATTTTCTTCATCTGCCACCTTTTAGTTGTTTTTCTTTTCGCCGCGCACCATCATATAGCTCTTTCTCTCCGCAGTGGCTTTTTATCTATCCACATAGATCAATGGGGAAAAACGAGACACAATTGCCTGCCTCCCATTGAACTTTCTTTTAATCCCTCTTCAAACACCGAATAGAGTCATTTTCAATTGCATTTCAATCATATAAACATGTTTTTCTGCCACATTGCAACAATAAATGATCAAAGAAGTGAAATTATCGCTTCTGTGTTTTCCATATAAACCCACCACAATATTGCGATTCGCGGATGGTGGAAAATTTGAAATATTTCTTCAATTTATTGATAGTGAAGTAAATATATTTCTTCCACCAAATGGAATTCAATTTCTATTTGCTCTCGATGCACTTGCAAAATATTATTTGTGGGGAGATGCCTTTCTGGCATTGACTGTTATGAAAGAATGAGAAAATAATCAAAGGGGACAACAATTGCGGAAACTGAAAGACCTCTCATTGGAAAGATAAATCTTAGGATATTAATTTATTTTGAATAAAATATTCAGAAATTATCACCCTGTTCTGAAGTTGTGCGACTCTTCTTTAGGAATCTTTCTGGACTCCACAACATTTTACACATTTTCTTACATTGAGTTTTAGACCGTAAAGCAAGTTTGAAAAGTGGCAAAGAACCCAAAGGTTATCTCAAATCTCCGCTGTTGTTCTGATGAGTGTATTTTATCTCTTTTCATACCACAAAACACTCTCAATAGACACTCTGTTTCCAGCAGTCTCATGGGGCATATATAGGAAGATGATAGAAAGAGAGAGGAAAAAATTCAACAGCCCAAGAAAAATAGTTCCGCAAATGTTTATCAAATTCACCATTTTACACATACCAAACACAATCTTCTCAAAATAGCACTTACATTTCCTATTGGTATTATGCAAAGGAGACAAGAAAGAAATCTGGCATGGGCTCATATTAGAAAATTCTTCACTTTACCATTGGGTGCACCGATAAATGCGGCAAAATATGGGGAAGGGAGCGATATGGTGAGATCCACAAGAAGTAGCAAGCCAAAAAAGAGACGAAGAAGGTGAATGGAGTGCAGTGAGCATTACTGTAATATGTTTTGGTGGTTGTATCCCAATGAGAATAATGGGACTCATGGGGCTTTTAATAGTTTGAATATCTCTCCCCAATATAAAGATTGTTGAGGACGTAAGCAAGGCGAAAAAAAAAATAACTGCCACGAGAGAGAAGTAATAATTCCAAAAGATAGATTTCATGTTGTGGAGTCAACTGTGAATCGTGGAAATTTATCTTGAGCCTGATAACCCTCTCCCATATTCCGCTGACTTGTATGCAGAATAAGTGTATTATGGAGTTTCTCTCCTTGCAAATTTCCCAATAACAATGTCTCTCTTTCCATATGCAATATTTCCTATGTGCAAAATTATTGCCATTTCTCTCTGTCGTCCTCCCCATGGAGTGATATTTTAGGCGGCATGATTTTTCTGAAGGTCTCTCTCCTCCGGAGACAATAAAACAATTGAGAAAGTTCTTTTGCTCATAGAGCGTGGGAAGAGGGTGGAAAGCGCACCATGGTGATTTTTCATGCATTTTCTTCCAAAGATCATCGCTCATGTTGATAAATAGCCGAGGAAAAAGTGGATCTACGCAAGAGATTATTCATCGCGAAGTCATGCTCAAAGGTTCTCAATATCTCTTTGTTCTGATTCCCAAGTGCCGGAGAATGCGCAAAGGTCATGAGAAAGATTACTGATATGCCTCCTCTTCTCCTTTTTTTCTTTTTAGGATCCCCACCGCTCACTGGAACCGGGACAGTTCGTGTAATTGTGCAGGACATGAATGACCACAGTCCAGAATTTGCGAGACAATCCTACCGAACTGTTGTCATGGAGAGTCAATCTTCGGGTACAAGAGTGCTACAACCCAAGGCCACGGATAGAGATGCTGGACTCAATGGGAAGATCCGATTTAGTTTGTTGGGGGAGAAAGTGGAGCGCTTTCATGTGAATCAGGAGAGTGGTGAGGTAACCACAGCTCAGATCCTTGACCGTGAAGACACATCCATCTACCACTTGACCCTGATGGCTCAAGACAGCTCGGCAACGGAACCCAGGGCAACGGCTGTGAATCTCACAATTGTTGTGGCTGATGTTAATGACAACACCCCCATGTTTGAGTCACCCTCCTTCAATGTGAACGTGCCGGATCGCATAAAGGCTCATCAGTTTGTCTTTGGTGCTCGGGCTGTTGACCTGGATGAGGGTGCCAACAGTCGGATAGTGTACTCCATCAGCGGTAAAGATGTCGATAAGTTCGCCATTAATGCCAATACGGGTGTGATTAAGACATTTGAGGAGTTGTCGCTTAATGGCCAAGGCATTGACAAGGTGTACAGTTTAATCGTGAAGGCAGTGGATCAGGGAGTTGAGCCAAGATCTGCCACAGCGGAACTGACTATCCTCCTGAAACCAGCTCATCTCTTCCCAACCTTCTCCTACATGGCAGATACCCAATTCGTGATGCCTGAAGATGTGGCAGAGGGGAAGATGATCACCAAGATATCAGCTACATCGCCTAAGAAGGGTCCAGCTGGAAGTATCAAGTACGCAATCGCTGGTGGCAATACTAAGGATGCCCTCAAGATTGACCCTAGCACGGGGGAAGTGACCGTTGGCAAAGGTGGACTCGACTACGAAACCCTTCAACAGTATGAAGTGTGGATTGAAGCTGCTGACTCTGATCGACCATCCCTGAGAAGCGTCATCCGTTTGCTGATCAATGTCACCGACACGAACGATAACGCCCCAGTTATGGACAAGATGATCTACCACAGCGAAGTGATGGAGGAAGAAGGTCCACCCCTAACAATTGTTCAAGTCAGTGCAACAGATGCAGACTCCGATGAGAATGGCCAAGTGACCTATCGTCTCAGCAATGACTTCGAGGGAGCCTTTGAGATTGATTCAGACACCGGTGAGATCTACACAAACATGCGTCTCGACAGAGAGGAAGTATCCCTGTTCGAACTCACAGTGGAAGCTGTGGATCAGGGCATGCCTCAGCTCACAGGAACTGCTACGGTTTTAGTCACCATCCTGGACAAGAACGATAATCCTCCACGCTTCACACGACTCTTCAGCGTTAATGTGACTGAGAATGCAGAGATTGGATCGTTTGTGATCAAAGTAACATCTTCGGATCTTGATACTGGAGTCAATGCCAATGCCACGTACAGCTTCACTGAGAATCCCGGCAACAAATTCTCCATTGATGCCATTTCTGGAAACGTTACGGTGACTGGCCATCTGGATAGAGAGCAGCAGGATGAGTATCTGCTCAAGGTTGCAGCAGTGGACGGTGCTTGGCGAGCAGAAACTCCCCTGACAATCACAATCCAAGATCAGAATGACAACGCCCCAGAGTTCGAACACAGTTACTACAGCTTCAATTTTCCCGAACTCCAGAGAGCTGTGGCGTTTGTCGGACAAGTCACTGCAACAGATCGGGACAAGCAAGGTCCAAACTCTGTAATTTCCTACTCTCTACAACAACCATCGGATCTGTTCAGCATCGATCCAGCCACTGGGGATGTCTTCAGCAAGAGAACCATCCACTACAGGCATACTCAAATGGAGGCTTCACCGGAGAACATGTACTCCCTCACAGTTCTTGCAACAGACAACGGTAAGCCACCAATGTATTCAGAGTGCCTCGTCAATATCAACGTTGTGGATGCCAACAACAACCCACCGAGATTTGAGCAGCATGAGTATCTTTCACCAGTTCCCGAGGACGCTCAAGTTGGTCAGAGGGTGGTTCAAGTGGCAGCACGGGATGAATTGGACTTTGGCATTAATGCTGAGGTGGATTACGCTATAATTGGCGGCAATGGAACCAAGAACTTCGGCATCAACAAACAAAGTGGATGGATCACTGTGCTGAAGCCTTTGCAGAATCTTCTGAGTCGCGCCTTTGCTCTTCACATTCGAGCTGTGGATCGAGGTGTTCCGCCTCAGCAGGACGAAACCACAGTGACAGTTGTCGTAACTGGTGAAAATCGCTTTGCGCCCGTATTCACGGCCCTCAGTTACCAAGTGATTGTGCCTGAGAATGAACCCACAGGCTCCACAATCCTCATCGTGAGTGCCTCAGACAACGACGACGGCCCTAATGGAATGGTCCGGTACTCCATTTCTGGTGGTAATGAGCGCAAGGAGTTCGATGTGCATCCCACAACTGGTGCTGTGACAATCCTTCAGGCACTTGACTATGATGTTGTACAAGAATACCATCTCAACATCACAGCTGAGGATTTAGGATTTAAGTCCAAGAGTGCTGTTGCTATGCTCACAGTTACCCTCACAGACATCAATGACAATGCTCCAATGTTCAATCAATCAGAGTATCATGCTCATCTCCCAGAAAATTCACCACGCAACAGCTTTGTCTATCGCGCAATTGCCATGGATAGGGACTCGCCAAAGAACGCTGTGATCTTGTACTCAATTGTTGGAGGAAGCGGCAAGGAACTGTTCGCCATTGATCAGTCCTTGGGAGTCATCAAGTCTAAAGCTAGCTTCGACTACGAAGAAGAAAATCTCTACACCTTGGACATCATGGCGGCCAATCCGGATTCACCAATGTCCAATACGGTTAAAGTGATTGTCCACATCACGGGTGTTAATGAGTTCTATCCGAGATTCATTCAACCAGTCTTCCACTTTGATGTCTCTGAGTCCGCAGAAGTTGGCACAAGCGTTGGAGTCATTGAAGCTACAGATAAGGATTCAGGAGATGATGGGAAAGTCTACTACTTGCTGGTTGGCTCAAGCAATGACAAGGGATTTGGCATTCATCCTGAAACCGGTGTTATGTATGTGGCCAGAAACCTGGATCGAGAAACCCAGAGTCGGGTTGTTCTAACAGTGATGGCGAAGAATTTCGGAGGCATCCGAGGCAACGATACTGATGAAGCTCAAGTAATTATAAGCATTCAGGATGGCAATGATCCTCCGGAATTCGTTGTGCCCAATTATGAAGCGAACGTCTCCGAAGGGGCCCAAATTGGCACTAAAGTCGTCACTGTTAAAGCTGTTGACAAAGACATCCGACCACAGAACAACCAATTCAGCTACTCAATCATCGGAGGAAACAGCGATCAATCCTTCAAGGTTGATCCTCAGACAGGACAAATTGAAACCTCAAGAAAATTAGATAGAGAGACAACGCTCGAGTATTCTCTAACAGTAGGAGCCATTGATACAGGCGTTCCACCCCAAACAGGCACTACAATGGTGCATATCTCAGTAACTGACATCAACGACAACGGACCAATCTTTGATCCGGTAGATGTTATTGGCTATGTTACCGAAAACGAACCTGCTGGAACTAGTGTGATGACTCTTTCTGCTACGGATCCTGACTTGCCACCAAATGGCGCTCCATTCACTTACTACCTCATTGGTGGTCGCCACAAATCCCTAGTGACTGTGGAGAAACACAGTGGACTAATGAAGACGACAAGGAGTCTGGACAGGGAAGCTACACCGGTCTTGGACCTCATTGTAGAAGTGGAGGACAATGGAAAGCCAAGAATGCGATCTCAGCACGCGATAACCGTGAAAGTGAGAGATGAAAACGATAGTCCTTCAACTCCTCGTGTTGTTCACGTTCTCGTGCACGCCTTCAATGGACGAATCCCAGTGGGAAAGATTGCCGATGTACATCCAAATGATCTTGATATCGTTGGAGACTACAAGTGTAAAATTCTCACCCATGGCGCATCAACAGCTGCTCTACAAATCCCTAACGGATGTAACTTGCACACAACACCAAAGACTTCCAGTCAAGGATATTCCTATTCTGTATCTGGAAATGATGGCCGACATGCTGATGTGGTTTCCACAGTTAGTGTTGAGTTTCTCTTCTTCGACAACATCACAGTTGAGAACTCCATTACCATTAGGATTGCAAATGGATCTGCAGCTAAATTCCTTGGATCTACATACAGATCCTTCTTGGATCTCATGAAGAGCGCCATAGATTCGGGCGATGAACTCAATCTCTATTCACTGAGAGACACAAACAGCAGCATCGAGTTAACTGTGGCAGTGAAAAATCTCTCCGGATACCGATCTCCATCGTATGTTACTGAGAAGCTCAACAAGAAGCGTGAAGCTATGTCTCAATTGCTGCAGACTTCCGCCATTTCTATTGGATATACTCCTTGTGGGCAGGATACTTGCGACAATGGTGGAGTGTGTTCTGAGAAGATTTCCGTTGTCAAAGACGAGACAAGGATAACAGATAGTCAAGCGTTGATTTTTACTTCACCTCTTGTTAATCACGATTTCACCTGTCGTTGTGTTGAGGGTTACACAGGAGCTAGATGTGACAAACGTCAGGATCCCTGCTCACCTAATCCCTGCCAATCAGGCGGTGAGTGTCGTCGTCAAGGATATGACTTCCAGTGCCATTGTCCGCCACACAGAGAGGGGAAGTTCTGTCAATTAGAACGAGGTGATGCGTGCTCGAGCAATCCTTGCAAGAATGGTGGATCGTGCAGAGAAAGTCCAGATGGATCATCCTTCTTCTGTCTCTGTCGGCCGGGCTATCGAGGAAACAACTGCGAAACCATCGCTGACTCATGCAGACCGAATCCCTGCCTTCACGGTGGACTATGCGTGAGCCTCAAGCCTGGATACAAGTGCAGTTGCGTTAATGGTCGCTACGGTCGTCACTGTGAGAGGGCCACGTTCGGATTTAAGGAACTATCATACCTGGCATTCCCATCACTTAATGCCGCCACCAACGACATCAGTATCATCTTCGCTACAACCAAACCCGATGCTCTGCTTGTGTACAACTACGGACATCAGAGTGGAGGACGATCGGACTTTGTGGCGATGGAGATCGTTAAGGGAAAGGCGGTGTTTTCCTTTGGAGGAGCTAGGACAGCCATCACATCAGTCGTTGTTGGAGGACCTCATGGAACTCTATCCAATGGGAAGTGGCACAAAGTCACCGCTACGAGAAACGAGAAAGTCATGTCGCTGAGTGTCTCCAAGTGTGATGAGAACGGAGATGTCTGCGATGAGTGTCGTCCAGGAGATGCAACCTGCTATTCTGATGATATTGGTCCAACTGGGTAAGTTGATCTTAACATTTCCTTCCAGTTTCCCGTTGTTATAACTTCCTCACTCTTGCAGAACTCTCAACTTCAACAAGCAACCTCTGCTGATTGGAGGACTGATGTCAGCCGATCCGGTACTGGAGCGTCCTGGCCAAGTGCATTCTGACGATCTCATTGGATGCGTCCACAGTGTCTCGATAAATGGTCGTCCCTTGAACCTCACCAATCCCCTCAAGTCTCGAGGGGTGGTTCCAACATGCAGTCGAACAACTGGAGGTCCCTGTTCTCGGGGTCTTCCTGGTGATCCAAGTCTTCCCCTGTGCGGCTCTTTTGGCACCTGCATGGATCGCTGGCATACAGCAATGTGTCGCTGTGGAGGAGAACTCCTCTCACCTGACTGCTATCAATCCCTGGATCCCATCTCTCTTAGCGAGGGTGGCTTCATCGAGTTCCAGATCTCTGAGAAACATCGCAGAATGCAATTGCTCGAAAATCTCTACACTGGAGCATCAATGTGGAACTATGAGGTGTCACGAGAGAAGAGATTCACCACCAAGAACGGAGGGAATATCACAACACTGGCCCTGACTGAAGATCCTCCCAAATCCATGAGTATCTTGTTCAGGACACTTCGTCCCAATGGATTAATTCTCTTCGCGGCTACCAACAAACACTTCACTTCGGTGGAATTGAAGAATCGACGACTGGTCTATAGTTCTCAGCAGAGTTCTCCGGTTAATATGACTGACCAGCATCATGAAAATCTAGCTGATGGGAAGTGGCACAACCTGACTCTGTACAGCTTTAGTCGAGTTCTTCACGTGTTGGTGGATGGAAAACTCATTGGGGATGAGTTGGATTCGGCGGGTGTTCATGACTTCCTGGATCCCTATCTCACAGCTCTCTCAGTGGGTGGAGTGAGACGAGAACTTGTCTCACTGGACATCGTTCCACCTCCCTTCGAGGGCTGCTTCAGCAACTTCACCATCAACAACGAAATTCAGCCATTCAACGGATCTGGAAGTGTCTTCCCCGATGTGCAAACCCGTGGAAAAGTGTATCAGGGATGTCATGGACTGATTGGCTTGGGATCTGCTCAAGTCACTGATCCGCTCAGTATTGGAATCACTCTGGTCATTGTGTTCTTCGTCATTCTCCTGGTGGCAATCTTTGCCTCCTTCATTGTCTTCAGACTGAGAAAGCAGCAGAAGGAGAAGAGTGGTGGTCCCGGTGGACCGAGTGGAATGCATAGCAAACAGAATGGAGGACCAACTCTCCTTGGCGGTGGTGGAATGTCCTCAGCGGCCGACTGTGTGATGGGCAGAGGACTTCATGGTGGAGATCCCAGTGTTGGTTTCCACACCGACAATGGTGATCTGATACGAGGTGTGGCTGGCCATCATCTTGTGGCGCCAGAGCTCATTTCGAAGAAGTACAAGGAGCGTGAAATCTCCTCAGGTGATCACCAGAGACCCCAAAGACCCGACATCATTGAGCGGGAGGTGGTGAGTAAGAGTCCTCCGCTGAGAGAAGATCATCACCCACCAATACCACCGCCTAGTCAGCATCATCCCCATGATCATCCGGGTGGTGTGGATATGGGGTCAGAGTTCCCTGAGCACTATGACCTCGAGAATGCCAGTTCCATCGCCCCGTCAGACATTGACATAGTCTACCACTACAAGGGGTATCGGGAGGCAGGTGGTGTGAGAAAGTATAAGGCTACACCGCCACCAGTGGCCTCATACACCCACCACAAACACCAGGCTGCCGCCCAGCAGCAGCACAGGCACTCACCCCATCATGCCGGGCCCTACGCCCCACGAGTGCCACCAACAGCCAGTGCTCCGCCATCGAGCACTCCGCGTCAGCATCAGTCTACACCGCTGGCGCGATTGTCCCCCAGTTCAGAGCTCAGCTCTCAACAGCCTAGAATTCTCACGTTGCACGACATCTCGGGAAAACCCTTGCAGAGCGCCCTCCTGGCCACCACGTCGAGTTCCGGCGGCGTGGGAAAGGACGCTCTGCACAGCAACAGTGAGAGGAGTCTCAACAGTCCTGTGATGTCACAGCTGTCCGGCCAGAGCTCAAGTGCTAGTCGCAAGAATCCGGGCCCTCCACCCCAGGCACCCAATGTCACGGCAGTGGGTAGTCTGACAGCCGAGGAGATTGAGCGTCTCAATGTGCGACCACGCACTAGTAGTCTCGTCTCCACGCTGGACGCCGTGTCCAGCAGCAGTGAGGCACCCCGTGTACCGGGAGCGGGTCACCATCTGGCCCATCTACATCACTCACCCGCCGTGGACACACACAGCTCCACGTCCACGGATGAGAGTGGGAATGATAGTTTCACGTGCTCAGAGATCGAGTACGACAACAACAGCCTTAGCGGGGATAAGTACACCAAGCCCGGGGATGATGATGATCGCCGGGGAAATGAGAGTGGTACGGGTTCGGGGAAACCACCCATCCCACCACCATCTTACGATGGCTTCGACTCGTCCTTCAGGGGCTCCCTCAGCACCCTCGTGGCGTCCGACGATGACCTGTCCACGCACATGGGTGGTATCTATCGACAACCGAATGGGGCCTCACCGAGTGCCACCACAGCCCTAGGCTGGGACTACCTGCTCAACTGGGGACCCAATTTCGAGAGTCTCATGGGCGTGTTTAAGGACATCGCCGAACTGCCGGACAGTGTGAATGGACATGTTCAGCCATTGCGACTGCCCAGCAGCATGCAGAAACCCTCGGAGGAGTACGTGTGAGGCGACATCCCAAAAAAAAACAAACATAAAAAAACTAGCAAGTGCAGTCAAGAACCTCTTCCTTAGGTGTACATAGTTTAAATTAAAAAAAAACGGTATTAGCAAAAACAATTAATTTTCAACTCCCCCCAAAAAAGTGGGGGTCTATTGAGGAGAAACCTCACAAGACACAAATATCCCAATAGATACCCAACTTCTTGGGGATTCCATCTAGTAATGTCGAGTAGCCACATAGAATTATAATGTTCTTAAGCAATAAAAGTGTGAATGGTAGATTTTATGTATGAGAGAGAGAGAGTGCAAATCGGTGCAGCCTTGTATCAAGGTTCTTCATCAATCATATCCCTGAGTGCTATATAAATTAATTTTCTATCATGAAAGCTACTAGAGTAGGATCTTGAATATCAATGTTAATAACAAAACTTAATAATTACAATTTGTGTCTTCTTGCCATAATAATGAAAGTTATATCCATTTCTTATCGCGTAAAGAAACCTCTAATTTCAGAGATAGAACCCCCATTCTAAAACTTTTTGTCTCCATTTAGTTAGAATACAAAAAAAATAAGTCTCGTTTTTGCTAAAGAAGAGTCAACCGTCTCTTGTAAAATGTTACTCTTAAGTGGAAACGAAATAAATAAAAAGACTGTTCTATAATTTTTTTCACTGTATAATTTAAATAAATTAAAAACAAAATGTAAAAGAAATCAACTAAAATAGTGATAGAAATGCAAAAAGTGTATTATATAGAATGGTTAAAATTTGCCATTGAACGAGAGGGCACACTCCAAGGCAAGAAAGCTCATTGAGCGATAAGAAAGTATCAAAAGCGAAAAAAAAATTCTAGAACAAATTATACCCTTCACATTCATAAGGGGTGCGCAGGAAAATTGTTGTCTAGACGAAGTATTTGGCACGTTCTATATTTTGTTGTATAATTCATATAAGTAGTAGAGTGAAGCGTTTACGAGATGAAGTTGTATAAAAGGAGCGTATTAGGAAGCATGAAGAGAAAAGAAATGTCTTTTTCCATGTAAATTATCATCAATAAAATCGACAGTAATAAATGTAGCGTTTTATTGTTCACAAATGGGTCTCAAGGTGGAAGGAGTTGGGGTTTGGCGCGTGAAAAGAACTCCCTAAAAGAAAATCAACGTTGAGATTTGATAGCCTTTACATTATGTTTCTCGTCGTAGTGGAAGCAAGGACAAGAAACTAAGGTAAGACAAAGTACACCAAACATTATTATGACTCAGACCAATTTAATACTAGCCCGTACACCTCGCTGGCGGGAAAACTCTGCTTTGGGCGACTCCGTTAAAAAGGACTCTCTTCTCGAAAGTGTCCAACATGCGGTGCGCATGGAAACGAAGTGAGAACAACACAAGCAACTTGGAGGTGCTTGAAAGAGTATAACTCCTTGGCCGGCTGAGTCAGTTGGAAGTATCCATGAGACAGTCGCGAGTTGGCAGCTTGAGGAATCGGTCGAATCTTCAACATCTCCTAAGTGTTAAATCCTGGTGCCTCTTTGTTCTTTTCACCCAATAATGAATCCTTAACTTTATTACCGAGAAAATGTTCTTTCGTCGTGTCTTCTCGCGAAAGCCAGCCTCCTCAAATGGTTTCGTGCACCATCAATCTCAGGATTCGGCGGAGAATACACGCTTCCTGGACCACAAGTATCCCGGATCTGCAAAGTTTCACGCGCGAAGACTCAGTAGTGGAGGCTTGGAGGACCAGAGAAATCACGGTCGTGTCCTCAATGTAATCCAATTGACTCCCTTGTGGGAGCACATTATTCGAACAGGACACCTCCCGGCTAATCTCAGTGTCACTGAGCTCTTTGGGGAGTTCAATGAGCGCCTAAGTGATCCCGAGTGGCAGGTGAGACAACACGCTCTCAGGGTTCTCGTGGATGTTCTCCTTGTGCTCGGCCAGAGAGCAGACTTACACGTGGCTCCACTCATGGGAGTTCTCGTAGAGAATCTGGGCCATTCAGCTCCAGCTGTCCGAAAGGGAGCCCTGGACGCCCTCAGAGTCTACATATCAGAATCTGCGATGCCAGAAACTGTCCTCCTTGAAATCATCGACTTGGGCATGGAGCATCCCCATCAAGATCCCTTTGGAGGACGACTCACGGTGGGTACAATGCTCTCTATGCCGGCCCTCGTACAAGCCACTCAACCCACCCCCAAGAGACATCACATACTGCGCTCAGCCGTTGAGGCGCTTCTCGAGAAAACCGTGCAGGTAACATTCCAGGAAGTAGCCCTGAAGATTCTCCTCAAAATAAGGGATTATGTGGGTCAGGAGGACTTCTACGATGTCATGCCACACAGTTCCCGGAGGAACTTTGAACTCCTCTGTAGTGTTTATGGGCTCACAGAGCCAACGTCCCGGGATTCTGGCATTGATCTCCACGCCCCGTCGAGTAGTGAGAGCAAGAGCTCGTGGAAGCACACCCCAAAGGCTCCTTCCAGCGACAGCAGTGTGAACAGTGAGTCTCAGGAAGTGCAATGGAGGGTAACGACAAATTACATGACGGCTGTGAATCCAGGAAAGCCTCCATCTGCCGATGATAGTGATGGATGCTGTGGTGAAGTGAAGAACTGTAACATGGAGGAGATTCCCATGGAGGAACTACCTCCGGCAAAAGTGATAATGGAGACTGAGATAAAGATAAATCAGGACACAGCTGTGACAATGAGGATTCTCGAGGCTGATCCATCATCAATGGAAGCCTCAATGGAAAATCCGTCGAATGTGGAGGAGAGTGAGGAGGAAGTGACGATTGTAGAGACGAAAGTTGAGGAGGAGCCTCCCATAAAAATTGAGGACTTTGAGACAGAAGCACGGAGAACCCCTCGAAGGGTGCATTTTGGAGGAGAAGTGGTCAAGATGAGAACACCAGACAGTGATAATGTGACCCAGAGTGATGGAGATGATCAGATCCGCCCTGTTATCATGACAATTGCAACTCCACCATCTTCAGGACGATCCACTCCTCAGAACTCCTCCACCAACTCTTCAACCTCTCCAATGAATAATCTTAGCATCAACATCCCCAATGATAATACCAAACCTACCAAACCTCCCCTTCAGCGTCCAAGAACCGCTACCATTACTAAACTGGACTCCCCCAACTATCCATCCACATCTCCGGATCATGGATACTCTCCTGATCGTTTCAATAGGAACATGAGACACAAATCCGCTTCTCCAAGGCATCAATCTCGGAGATTCAGCATCACCAGTGATCTCCTGAGTCCTAGAATGGAGCACAGACCCATAGAAGTGATGCACAATCTCCAGAGAAGCCCCATGGTGTCCCCCATTCCGGTCCGAAGTCGTGAAAACTCCGAAGACGGTCAGAATGAGAATTTCCAAGAGGGTGAGGAGATGAAGAGTCATCCAAATGTTGGGAATCAAGAGAAAAACGCCAAGTCGTGGGAAGATCTCAATCTGGTTGATGAGAGTGTTCCAAAGGAGCTCAAAAGCGGGGTAAGTTTACAATGTACAAACCTCCCTCCCCTTTAGATAATTTTGTTAAGCGACACAGAGTGATACGAGAAACCGCCTGACCCAAATCCCCGGCATATCTCAATCTTCCATCCACCGATAAAGTTGACGGCGAATGTGGTCGCCGGAGCGCCATGTGGCTATAATCACCCTTCTTGATTTCTCAAGTTGTACCTGAAAAATCAGGTACTTGCACGCGATTTTCGTCCTGTTGAACCCACTCAATAGCACCCCGTGTTTTCCCACTTTTAATTGGGGACCCGGTGACACAGTAAGGGAACATACCCAAAGTGGAGAGACCTAATTTCACCCTCAGCAACATGACGCGAGGAAAAGCCGGCAATTTTCCGCAAGTTAATTCCTTCCCTGATGAGAGAAAAAAAGAGAGAAAGGTGGGTGCTATTTTTTTGCGCGCCACTTTGAGTGGCGGAAGTGAATTTTGGCGTTGAACAAAGAAGAACCTTCACTCCCCAAATGAGCTTATGGTGTATTCTTTTGTTGTCTTCTTCGGTGAGCTTTTCCGCTGGTGGGTTTCTTTTTTCTTTCGAGTGAAAAGCCAGCAATTTCCATCACGATGCCTCAGTATGAATTTGCTCTTCGTCCAAAAATTATCATCTCACTGCCCCTTTCGCTGTTCCAGTCTTATGGGGCTCAATTAAAATGTTATTAATTCCTTCCTTGGTGAAACCTTGAATAATGGTCGATTAATTAAGACGCCCCCCCTTTCCCCTATAAGTTCAAAAGTGCGTGAACACCCATCCTATATAGTGAAAGTGTCGTTAAAAAAGGACTGTTAAATGTTGAAGGTAGACAATAAGAAAGTCAGTGTGACATCGAAAAGACCACAAAAACTGCCACCCCTACCGGAAGTCAATGACAAAGAAAAGTGTTCAAGCGGAAAACGTCGTGTTGATCTTCCTCAGAGGATATTTTTCATATGGAAGGTAATGCGTACGACCTTCCTCAGTTAATTTACCTTGAGATAAAGCTTCAATTGGCCATTAACTCAAAAAAAATTAACATCTTCCCACTTTGGTGTAAATTCACGAAATATAAAATAAAATATTCAAGAATTCCACACACAACTGAGAAGCCTTCAATGAGGTCAAGACAGAACGCAAAGGAGTCAAACCTCAAGTTATGGAGTCGCGACTCACGGAGGGTGTTTTTCTGTGCTTCCAAGACCTATGGGGGTCGAAAGTTCAGAAGAGGGAGTCGAGAAAAATATGAAACTACTCCCAGTACAATTGCCTTTTTGAGTGTACTTAATTAGATTTTTATCGATTCTCATATGGGGCTTAGCACACAAGTCATAAGTTGAAAACTTTTCTTTTTGACTTATTTCCACTCCATTTCCTTCCACACCAACTTTTAATTTCTCATCCCACCATAAACTGTAAATTTTGCACTTATAACTTGGCGTTTTCTCTTTATTTCCTCCTCATTCTTTCTTGCACCTACTTTTGAGATATTACAACTTGCCGCAAGGAACTCACAAAATTTATTATTGTTTTGAGAATGAAGAAAATTCTATATTATTAAATTACTAAATTTTTAAAGATTTTCAAGATAATTTTTGGTAGATAACTTTTGCAGATTTTCATAAAGCTTTCTTTTTTAATTTTAGAAACCTTTCTTAAACAACATTAGAAAGCTTTCATAAAAAGTTTTAGAAACCTTTCTTAAAAAGCTTTAGAAAGCGTTCTTAAAAGTTTTAAAAAGCTTTCTTAAACAGCTTTAGAAAGCTTTTTTATGAAGATTTAGAAAGCTTTCATAAAAAGTTTTAGAAAGTTTTCTTAAATAGCTTTAGAAAGCTTTCTTAAACAGCTTCAGAAGGCTTAAGTATAGATAATAAAATTAATAGGATGAAAGCTCCTGAAAGCTTCTGAATTGGAGCTTTGGGGAGCTTTTCTACAAGATATGGAGTGTTGGAAGTGGTGTACATCTTTTTGACCAAAAATCCTATTATTTCCCTCAATGTACAAATTTTATAATATTTGTCAAATATAAAGCTATCAAAAGTTAAGAAAGAACAGGAAATCCTTTATTTACCTACTTAACATCAATTTGTCTCGCACTGAGCGAGAAATATGGAAAAACGATGTAATTTCACGCGTATAAAACAATTAAAATCATATTTGTTGGCCTCTGTCAGTTTTCCCATGGGCAATTTTCCCTTCACCTGGCACATGCGTTTCCCGCTTTTGGCATATCTCGGCTATCATTACACGAGGGGTGGCATAAAATGAATGATATAAATTTCGTGATTGCGATAAATTATAAACAGCAGTTATACAAGTGAAAAGTGGGCCACCCACTAAATGGACCATTTAAGGGGGCCCCATTTTCTCCACGTAAAGGCATTTCACTCACCAGTTTTCGTCCCTACGTAACACCTCCAGAGCACACGATATGTAGTGTTATTTAATTTTTATACGAGTATTGTTTATTTCGTGAATAACTTATGTGAGAGGGATGGATAAAGAGCACATATTCCCCATATCGTTTTCACTGTCGAAAATAAAGGGAAAAAACTATGTCAATTCTCTCCTCACTCTCTCTCTTTTCCTCGTGAAAGTGCTGAATTTTGTAGTGATTTGTGGGAGGTGTTTGAAGAGTGGCAAATATTTCATGAAATAAATAAAAGAGAGTGAATGAGGGGAGACCCTCGTGATCCACGTGGGAAGAATGTGTATAATAAAACGTCCAACCCCAATGGTATATTGATTGAAGTGTATGTGTTTCCATAAATGACCCACTTACATGGTAAATTTCATATTTTTGAATATTTACTTATAAAGACTGTAACAATGAAATAACCCGAGAAAATAACTTCAACAATTTTCACATATTTCTCGCAACAATTTTTTTCCCACGGCGAAGAGTCAAGAGAACTGAATTTTTCTTTCTTGCACTCAACAAACGTGTTGAGGGTGTGTTACCACATCCGGTTTCCTTATATATTCATTTCCATCATTCAACTCTCTGAAAGTGACTTGCGAGGGTAAAATTATTGACTTCCACTGAAAATTATCATTTTCCTTTCCTTTATCAAACGCCTTTTTTACGGTATAGAGGTAGGAATATGTTTCACAGAGCGACTCTGCATAATTTCCAGCTCAATTTCAGGATTTTTTTTATTTCCTCAGCAGTGGCAAATTATAATATTATAACCTTTTAACCTCACCTCGTGTTAAAAGTGTGTTGCACTTGTCAGCAAAGAGGTTGATAAATCAAATTTATGGGACTTTTTTATGAGCTTTTAAAAAATATAAAAATCATTAAAAGTTTTTAGTCACATGCAGCATATGCAGTATTGCTATTGATCCGATATCTTAACTTAAGAGATTTCATGATCCTAAATAAATCTTTCTCGCAACATTTGGTTTATCTTTCACAAAGACTAAAATAGAAGACTTTTAAATAGCAGAAATGCTTGGAATCTTTTCATAATGCCAAAAATATGACATCTAAAATGTAAATGTGCTATGTAAATCCTTGAAAATGTGGCCAAATTTGTCACGAGCAAAATTCACACTGAATAATTTGAAAAGGTATTTTCTATTCTAAGAAATACTGAAAATTAAACAGTCAAATGAATACCCCACAACAATTTTAGATCGGAAGAGCACACGTCTGAACTCCAGTCACTCTCG
>CAKKOB020000172.1:4352-14439 GCA_918844115.2 Phlebotomus perniciosus | reverse complement strand
TGTTAAAAGTGTGTTGCACTTGTCAGCAAAGAGGTTGATAAATCAAATTTATGGGACTTTTTTATGAGTTTTTTAATCACATGCAGCATATGCAACATTGCCATTGATCCGATATCTTAACTTAAGAGGTTTAATGATCATAAATAAATCTTTCTCGCAACATATGGTCTATCTTCCGCAAAGACTAAAATAGAAGACTTTAAATAGGAGAAATGCTTGGAATCTTTTCATAATGCCAAAAATATGACATCTAAAATGCAAATGTGCTATGTAAATCCTTGAAAATGTCGCCAAATTTGTCACGAACAAAATTCACACTGAATAATTTGAAAAGGTATTTTCTATTCTAAGAAATACTGAAAATTAAACAGTCAAATGAATACCCCACAACAATTTTAGAACAAGTGTTTTATTTCCCACGATTACTCAAAAAAATCTATTTCAATTTATCGATGTCTTATGAATAATTAAAGTAAATTATCATCCATTGAACTCTTGTAGTGTCTCATGTTAAGCAAAAAAGCCAGGACTTTGACATAGATTACTCCGGATTAATGAAACATAGGCAAAAGAATGACAAAATTGTAATTGAATATTCCAATAATTTATGGTGTGTACATAAACTGAGGACGATGACACTCGAGAGGATATTATGCATTGCTCAATGCGACGAAGAATGAGGAAGCGCATTTTCATTGGAGAACATGTTTCAATCTCAAACATGCAACAATGACTAAATTGACATAGCGTGTGGAGTTTTATGACAAAATATTGCTTTGTCATAAAATTGAGAAACTCCCATCAGCAACCCCTTCAACCCCTTTAACACAGAGAACAGTTATTGAGGATTTGATTTCCTCTAAAACCCCCCATATTGTCTCTTTCCCAGGATTGGCGTCTTCGATCGCGAGCTCTATACAAACTGGAGGATGCCCTTCGATCCACGGAGAATCTGGCCGCTGTTCAGCCTTATTTGGACTCCCTCCTACGCACCCTGTTGTCTTCAGAACGCCATCCGGACGTCTGTGAGGACAAGCGACGCATCCTCGTGAATCTCATCTCAAGACTCCCACTGGAAAATCTCGAAAATCGCACTGCCCAGATAGTCATGGGATTGTGTCGTCAGGGCGGATCGACTGGCAATAGCGTGGCTAAAGCTCTAATGCAGAGACTTCCTCCAGCTGCTATAGTTCTTCGTCTTCTCTCAGACGAATTCCTGAGCGCAAGAAGTTCAAAGGTGAGACCTTTTCACGCGACTGCTCCCCTTCTCCCTCAATCACTGTGATGAATTGCATAAAATTCATCAAATTAACCCTTTCTTGTGGCGAAGCCGATGTTTTTTGGCAAAAGCCCAAAACTTTTTATAGGCGCGTGTGATGAAAAACCTCTTAAAATTAGCCATTTTTGGTTGGAAATTTTAATGAGGATCTACAAAATTGTTCTTTTGGGCATTGGTAATTTATTGTTGGGCAAAATTTACATGAAAAGACTTTCGTGATGAGTAAATGCTCAAATTAGACTGGAAATTAGCTTTCCGAAATTAAATTCAAATGTAGTTTAGAGAGGGGAAAAAATAGAGCATTATTTGGAAGGATTTTTCAGAGAATATGGAAATAAATTACTGTTCCAAATTATTGGTAAACTCTTGAAGAAATCGATATCGTTCAGAACAATCTATGTATTATTGATAGGGTAATTTCTCAAAAATCTATTAACATTTCAAAGTAGGTAAATTATCATTGAATCTTCACAATTCCATCACATGTTTGAAATTTCCGTTCAATTTACAAGAGACTCAGGTTGTAATTTAATCAATTTTCATTTGCATTTTCACAGTTTCGCGAAAATGCCCTTCAAATGGTGCTCTATGCCCTCATGACATTCCCCAGCACATATTTCGATGTCACCACGTGCGTAATGCGAGCCACTCATGCAGCCACAGATCCCAAGAAGAGAGTACGACAGGTAAGAATTCACAGTTCTCAAAAGGAACTTTATGCTCAAATATGGATTGTGATTAAAATAATATTTTTTTTCCTATAGGGTGCTCTGGATGTCTTGGCTGTTCTGGGACAGATAAGCTCCCCGAAAGTCGTGATGGACGTGGTGAATGGAATTGCTGCCACGAGAACTGACGGGAGTGCTCTCAGCGCTGCCGTGAAGGCGAGATTATCCAGGAAGCAACTGCCCATGATCCGAGGAGATGGATCTGTTCAGTACGGATTGAAATTACCAAGTCCTCAGGCGAATTTCGCCATCTTTGGGGCTGATATTGAATGGATAACGGCAGGAGTGGGTTCAGTGTCGCCCACATCCCTCAAGAAGAGGTCACAGAAAATACAAGCTCAAACCAGTCTGCCGGATGATTCGAGCAATCGGTAATTGGACACACCCTGCACATTCAATCACGAAAATCATTTACCCTATTACCCCAAGGAAAGTCCATCGATCCATTGAACATTAACAGGGGGAAAATGGGTGGGGGAAGAGGGGTCAAAGTGGACTCCCTCAATTCGTGTGCAAATTGATCTAAGCCATCAATTATCCAATATATACATGGACTTCCAATTGAATTTAGAGGTGCATCATTAATTTATGTCCGTATTGGAAATTCTAGGTCAATTGCTGAGGGATCGACACAGATGAACTACTTTCTGGCGAGGCGCATGAAAATGTCTCAAGAGAATTCAAATGGTGTGGGTGGAAAAGTACATCATGACACCCAAAATAGTGCCTTCGACAGTGGATCTTCAAGGACCAAGGTGTGTATACCTGACACAATTTACATTTTATGGTAATTCCCTTAACTTTTTCCAACCTAGTGGCTCTCACATGTCGAAGAATATATTCTGAAACAGTTTGTTTTTCTATACATTGGTCACTTTTTAAATGCAGAGACAATTTGTGGAAAGGTTGCTTGAAAGAAGTAGCGCTTGTCGAAAGTTTTATTTTAGAGTTTTAATTTCAAAATTAAATAATTCTACTATGCATAAACTTATAAAATTGAGAATGAGAAAGAGAATTTGGGACAAGGATTACTAGAAACTAAGGGATGCTCCCAAGTGTTTAATATTTTTGACTTATTTAACACTGAACCTCATCAAAAATATTTTTTTTAAGTTCGTGTAAAAAATGTATAAAAATATTAAAGTTATAATTGTTATCAGAAATAATACAAGAAAATACACTTATAAAATGTAAATTAAAGTTGACGAATATTCAGTTTAGGACCAGATTGAATGGTAATCTCAGTTCTAAAATTCTTCCAGATTGGAACTTAAGAATGATTTAGTATAGGAGGTATAACTTAAAGCTTTTGCAAGTGAATTTTTTACAAGATTTCACTATTTTTTTCTCAATTTCAATAATTTCCTAGTCATTCGTTAATTTCTTAAAATTGACACAAAAAAAAGAAAATATATAAGACCACAAGGCGTTTTAAGGCGCTGAAATTAGACGAACTTTATATGAAAGATATCCAAGATAGAGTAGAGTTAGCTGATGGGTACTTTACTCTAATCAACCCCGCCATACATCCACGTTAGTGCTTCATCTTGGAAGTTTAAATGCCAAGAAAGTCAAAAATAGAATAATTTTGTATGGGAAGTAACAAACAGAGGAGGTGGGGGGAGTTTTCATATAACCAATGTTCCAACCTGTGATGCCCTATGTACCTATACCAAATATCAGCCAGATCGGATCAGCGGTTTAGCCGTGATGTAACATAAAGACAGACACACAAATATTTTGGAGATGGATTGTATCTAGATATAAACTTTTATGAATCAATAATCAAATCAAACTACTTAAAACAAAAAGCTTTGATTCTATGTACTTTCCAAGTCGTTGTACTTCGGCCATTATCCTCAATTACAATACTATTCATCGTTAGCCCTTTTGCAATATATAAGACACGTGTAGCGCGTAGCTAAATATTCCCTAAAATCAATCAATTTATTTCACCTTTCAATTGCCGGTGGCAAAACTTTCACCACATAAGCTTTCATTATCAATTTATTGCCCTCTTGCGCATTAGATAATGTGTATTCTTCGTGTTCACATCCCCCATCGAGTCAAACGAGTCAGGAGGGGTAGGTGAATCGAATATATATGTATAAAAATAAATTGCTCTGCTATATAGAGGAAGCTCTATCGATCATGCAATGTGCAGAGTTTCGTGGTGAATTAAATAAATTTCCTCGTGAGCTGAATTTGACGATTAGTCGAATGTGAGCTTCAGCCCTTTGTGTACCTCTCACAGCTGTTCTGTGACTTTTTTCTGCTTTTTGGAGCTTAAAATATTTGGTGTTTTCTTTGCAAAAAAGTGATTAAAACAAAATGTACGTCAATATGTTATTTTGCCGCATCATAGGATACACACCGGTATCTATAAAGCGATACTTTGTAAGTCTTTTTTTACTGTTGAACATTGAGGAATAAATAAAAAGAAATAATTCGACTGACCTTGTCTCAAGATTGAGGGAGTTGTCCTTGATGATATAATCTTCAATCAGCTGGTCTCGCGACGGTCTCCTGAAGAGCAAATAAATAAAATGCCCTCGTTAAACAATAATTTTATCTTCGAATAGCGCGTAAATGATAATGCTTCATAAAACAAATTAATATTTATTAGGTCATTCGTCACTAAAGTCTGTCGCGTCACACAATCGTCAAATTAAAATCGAGCTTTTTTTCTGCATGCGACTCCGTGAAGCTCGACACAGTGGATATGGTTTAAAAATAAATTGTTGGCCATATATATTGATTTTTCAGCAACAATATTTTCTCTTAACTCTCCACAGGATGATGATAGAAACAACCAATTTATCGTGGCGACAGCAATTCCTGTCCATCAGCAAATGCCACCGATATCAAATGGTGAGTTTCCGTTGGATGTCCTTGAATTCAAAGACGCAAATAACTCTTTTTTTTGGATACCTTTCAGGTGGATTTCGATCGCATCACTATCAATCACAGAACCTTCAGGCGCACTCCTTTCCAGAACTGTCGAAAGCTAGTGCCACAGGAAGTCTAAAAGCCCCTTCCAGGCAATCCAATACGACGCAGGAATTTATGGAAATTCCTCGACCTTCAAAACTCCCCGTTGCTTCGAGGTAAAAGAGAGAGAGTCAGAATAAGAATGTCGACAAAATTTTCTTCGCTCCTTTCGCGATAAGACCGGCATATTAAGTTAAAATGAGTGAACAACCTATGGCCATTTAGTTTCATTAGAGACTTAGAAATAAATCATTCTTCTCTGGAATGAAAGCAGAAAATTTTGCCAGAAAAGAGAAATAATTTATCTCTTTTTACACCAAAAAATTATTTTCTTTTGGTTAAAAAGGTAAAAATTAAGATCTATTAGCCTTATTAGGAACAGAAAATTTTGCTAAATAAATTTATTTTTGATCTTTTTGATCGATTCCAATTAAATAGACTCTAGCGAATTTTCTGCTTTTGTAAATGAGGCAATAATAAAATATTTATAATCTAAGCTCTCAATATATCTTCCTCAATACGTCCCATAATCATAATTCATGTCAGCTGGGCGTCATTTGAAACTAGAAACTGTGTAAAGAAGAAACACACGAAACTTCTTGAAAAATTGATAAGCTTGCAATTGATTTTCCCCTGCATATATAGAAATTGGGCCAAGCATCTGTGTCGTCACATTAATTCATGGTCAATTTCTTGCATGTCTCACCGCAGATTTCCCGCAATGGACACCGGACGAAATGGCGAGAATAGTGCAAGAAGTACCAACATAGAAAACCCATACATGAGCCTCAATAATCGCGTCTCCTTCGTGAGAATTCCCAACCAAAAGAATGGAACGATGACTGATCCTCAAGGTAATTTTGAAAAGGGAATGAACATCTGGAATAATTTGACTAATATATGTAAAATTTTTATGTTTTATCAGGAACTCCGAACACTCAGAGCTCCTTAGTAGAATCCCATCGTCCCGTCACGCATCCCGCATTGGAGAAATCTGCACTCACTAAGAGATTTAGTGTGCCAGAGCGACTCAATGCTGTACAAGAGCGTCAATCACACAATCACTCCAGGTGAGTGAAACACCAGGCGTCTCCACTGGTGAAAGCTTTCTCAATGGATTGGATTGATTCCATCAGTTCTTTGTCCTCTTTTTTTTCAACTGATTGCCCAGAGAATATTGTTATCTAAAGTAGTCTATCAGAAAGGTATCGCGTGGGTCTAACGAGCCACGAAAAGAAGTATTTCAATTAATGGGAGAAAATTAGGTATTCCCATATTACATTTCCCCAAACACTGAAAGTATTTGGAAAAGTGATTTACGTTTTCCTGGGAAGACACGACTGAATTGTGTTCCAAATGAGCTATTTTCCTTTAGTTTAAGTAAATTTATTTGCAAGAGAGATAATGAAAAACTTCACTTTAAAAGACGTTTATCGCGATAATTTTCACCATGTAAACTTTCGTAAACGAATTGTGAGATTCTCACTATTTTGATGAAAAGAGAGAAATAATTAATAGAAAAGTAGAGAAAATTTGCAAAAATAAAGAGTAAAGATGAAACCTTCTTCTATGAAAATTAACCTTCATAAAAACAATAAACAAAAAATTTACTTTGTTATAAGCCTTAAGAAAAGAGCTTTAGGAAAAGATTTAAAACTAGTTTAAAACTTGAAGCTGACTTAAAGTTTAAAGCTATAACTTTAAACATTCTTGAAATAAAAGTCTGACATTAAGGTTCAAGTTGGCTTAAAGCTTAAAACTGTCTTGAAATTTAAGTCTAGTTTTAAGTTAAGGCTGGCCTTAAGCTTTAAGCTGGTTTAAAACTGGCTTTTATCTTGATGCTGACTTCAAGTTTATGGCTAACTTAAAATTTAAGACTGGCTTTAAGCTTGAAACTAATAATTTAAAGCTGGTTTAAAGTTAGTCTTAAACTTGAAGCTAACTTAAAGGTTTAACCTGGTTTAAGGCTTTAGCCTGGCTTGAAGTTAAAGCTGACTTTAAGATTCAGGTTTAAGCTACAGAATTGTTCTTTATTATAAAAAAATACAGTTTGTTCAATTTAAGGTTTTGAGAGGGCAAATGTTATTTGTTGCTGGATATTATTATTGAAAAACGATTCCAAATATTATCTCGTCCTAAAATAGGTCTCTGTGACACAAAAAATTCCATGACAAATTTAATTAAGTAGGCAATATCATTATTTAGATATTGATTGTCTCTTTTCTTTGAGATAGTCATCTTCAATATTATCGTAATCAGTATTTTTTTCCCAAAACACTTCAAGCCATATTCTTAAAAATAGAAAACCTTTGCGAGTTCTTTAACAATAACAATAACAAATCAATCCGAGTCAAAATTTCTTAGAGAACTTCGAACTCAACGTGAAGACATGAACCGAGTCTAAAAATAGTTGAATATATTCAAGCATTAAAATTTATAGATAGACACAGAAATAAGTTTTTGTGCTAAAAATATTGGAGTTTTAAGACATTTTTTACTGAACCCATCTACGCCAAAGAAAAAACTCTTTCATGACGAAAGCACAATTTCTTCGAACACTCAGCTTTACTCTTTCGGGTTAATAAAATCTTTTGAGAAGCGAATAATTAATAATCGAGAACATTCCTGCATAATTGGCTCTCTTATACTATTTATTTCTTTGCTCTAATTTATTTTATTACTCCCTGCGTATGAGTTGGATGGAAATGAGTTGTGAAAAGTGGGAAAAAGCACAGATTCTCCACGATATGTTAACACACAAACTTTCTGAACTTGTTTTTCGCGTTGAATGGTGTGATTATTTTATCGTCAAATTAATCTCTAGAATTTTTACTGTGAGTTAACTGAGAGTGGAAAAAAAGTAACGTGGGTTAAAAATAGTGTTGGTTGGAAACGCGAGTTCCTCAAGCTCTTTTGCAGTCTCCCATCAGCTTATAAATATTCAATGGGAAAATTCAGAGCCACCACAAATGAATTATTTACTCAAGAGCGTCTGTTATCGGTCTTTTTTTCTCTTGTTGCGCACTTTCAGAGGGTGGTTTATTGATGGGAAAATGGACTTACATTTGAATTACAATTTTTTATTGATGTTGAGCAAATATACCTCTCTTTTTCCCAATATATACACACAACCCAAGCTCATGAATGCCATTAGCCGAAGAGGTGAAAAAAAATCGACCAAAAAGAAGAGAAAGTGGAAATTTCATTTAGTGTCTAAGTTCATGGTGTGAAACCGGTGAATTTTGATTAATTTGCGGCGCCAGGGAAAACCCCATGTAAGGTGGAAAAGCGAAGTAAGGGAAAGGTTTGCTGAAAAATCCACTGAGTATTTGCGAAAAAAAATTTGTTTGGTAGGGAAATTCAGTTGGGAGAGAGAAGAGTAAAAGAGCGCGCACTCTCTGAGGGTAAAACAACAATCACCACCCCCCACACACCCCACACCCCGCACAGGTGAGAAGCCGTCGCGAGGCCAATTTCCATAGAAATTCCCCATTTACACAACAAACGCCGCGACGCGAAGTGTTTCGCGGCTACATCGTGACGTAGCAGGGATTTTAGTGTTAATGGACGCCTTGTGAAAACTCATAGACCTTAGCCACGGAAGGCCTCTTTCGCCTTCAAACACTTCAGTCAGTGTCCAGCAGTGAGACGGTGCGAATTGCCTCTGATTATTCGCGGTTCCCGCGTTCAAAGGGTCATCCTTGATCAAAAAAAGGGAGGAAAATGGCTAGAAAACTCTTAAATTTTCCCTTTCAAGTGCTTTAATCTCGTGAGAGACAGTTTTTCCCGCCAAAAAAAGAAGAAAAGAGATTTCCCAAATGACTGGGAGGCTAATAGTGTAATAATGATACCATCGTCCTGTTTCTGCTGTGACACACCTGTGAAGAATGAGACGATTGAGAAGGTGCGAAAGCACTCGAGGGAGAAACTCAGCAGTGCCAGGGAGCAAGTGGAGGAGATTTTGCAGTCTTGGAGTCACTTCTGGCAACAGACTTCACCTCAATCCAACACTTCACGCCCTGATCAAGTGATTACAGTGCAACCGCGATGCCACGATGACGATCAACCCCATAGTTGTCCCCATTCTGTGCCAGAGAGTGAGAAAAGCAACCCTGAAGAAGACTCCAATGGCACACCAATTATTCCCATCTATATCGCCACTGAACCGTATGTCCACTCAATCGATTAGGGAGAAGCAAAAGAAAATGGTTTTTCAGGGCTTGAAAAACTCATTAATAAAATCATTTATTTTTTGAGGATAAGATCTGTATAACAATATTATTCCTTTCCATCTAAAAGAAGACGAGTTTGTGTACCTAATATTATAATAATAATATTTCCCTTTATGGGAAATAATGCATTTGTGCGACAAATGATTGACACGCGCTTAAGAGGTGGTAAGAAAAAAAACCTTGGCCAGCACTCCACATAATGCGACCCACTTCTAACGAATTTCCCATCGCTTTTCTCGCCATTTCCACCGAATGTCCAAGTCATTTTTCACCTTTGACTTGCAACCCACCGAGCGTACCGAATCACAAATACAACCCACTCAACGGAGAAAGCCTTTCACCCCAAGCCCATCAGGGTTAAATCAATGTTAAGTCTTCTTTTCTGCGTGACGAAGAAGTGAAAAAAAGAAGCACTAAATTATCTCCTCATGTGAGTGGAAAAGTCTATTGTCGCGCATCATCAATTTGCGCTTCAAGGGAAATTAATTTAAAAACCATGATAAGGAACTGACCTAATATTTTCCACCATTAACACTGAAAATAAGGCTTCTCAAACTTCCGTGTTGAGCACTCAAAGTGTCTGTAACTTAAAGAGCCTTTTGTGAAGACACCCCGAAAAGTAATTACCAAAAATAGGGAACTTCTGAGAAAACGTGATTCGTCACTTTTTGATGGTGCTGTATTAATTTTTTAAGTGCCATTTTAAGTGATTTGAACTTTTCTCACACGTTGAATTGCGCAAATTCAGCAAACATGCGAGCTTTATATCAACAATTCATGGGGGAAAATGAAAGCACAATAAAATCAATCACGGAACATTGTTTGCCATCCAGCTTAACAAAATATCCTTGACTTTT
>CAKKOB020000171.1:54840-81259 GCA_918844115.2 Phlebotomus perniciosus | reverse complement strand
CATAAATTAATGTCCTCTTCGTGATAATTTATCGCAAGTATGTGAATAACTAATAAGCCATATTTCTTTCATGGAGTGTCTCTTGTTCAAAAGTAGCACAAATGCATTGTTTATGCCGGGGAGACCTTTTGCAATTCTCACTGCCCTACTAATTTAACAAGGTCTCTTGCACTTCAGCTCTCGCAAAGACATGCAATACTGCAATTAATAATGTCCTAAAATTGTTCATTAGCATAAAGAGACTTAACCAAGTCAGTCCCAGTCAGTTACTAATTGAATATTTGAAAAGTAACGACACGAATAATTTCATAGCATAAATCAATATCAAGCATATCGAGGATATCGAGAGTGAGAGAAATAGGAGAATAAACCAAACACCATTTAAGTATATGGGTGTTGCAAATGGGAAAAGTTGAGCAATATCGGATCTAAAATTGAGACTGCCAGGAAGTTCCTTGACTCTCATCAAGTGGCGAAGCCATGCCTTTGAGTTCATTGAACGGGGCAGAAAATTGCACTTGGCGAAGTTTATTTTGTGCAAAATGCATGAAAAGACCATTTTTGGGCGCAAAAGAAAATCAATTCCTTCGCGACAAGAAGGAGGGACGACGAGGTGGCTCATTTGAGGGAATTTATAGTGTAGTTCCGCACACGTGTTGAAATGAACATTTTCTGGGCACACAGAGTTGAACTCCTTGACGCGCACAAAAATAGCGCGAAAGTAGGTTGAATTCCTCCTGCGGGGACGAAAGGAGTCGAAGGTGCACGCGAGTCAGTTGCCTGTGGCAAGCGGAAGTGATCGGTTCAACGGTGGCATGAGTGATGAGTGAAGTGAAGACGCCCTCGAGGCGAGACAATCCCTCCCGGACAGCCACAAATCGCAAGCTCGACACATCCCGACTCTTCCCGCCCCCACCACGGATTCCCTCCATTCGCGTGATAAAGTCCCACAATGCGGTGAAACGACGCCCCGACAGTCCGCTGGAGTCCTCCTCGGAGGATGATGGCGAGGAGGAGGCCCACACGGTGGGTGTCAGACGCAAGAAAGAAGCCTCCGTGGCTCTCTTCTGCACCGGCTTCACCGACACCGCGTGCCAGTGCAACAATCTCGAGACTCTGCCCATGCGAGTGCGTCAATCCGGTGAGTCTCGACGCTGCATTTCCACTGAGAGACTCAATGAGCTGCGGAAGCGCGCCCAGGAGGCTCAGAAAAACCACCGAGTCTTCACAATTCGTGGCTGTTTCTACACCGTCCGGAAGGCTCTGCTCCAGCGCGGATGGGTTGAGAAACTGGACATCCACAGACGCGCTTCGATGTCCTGCAATCTCACCATCGAGGAGATGCTCCATCAGCTGCCACAGCGTCGCGCCGGAGAGTCCAGGAGGCAGTATCTGATCAAGTGTGAGAGAAACATCTTGTCGCGCTTCCTGGAATACACTCCAGTGGATTTTCTCTGGACAGCGCGAAAGGAGAAAGCGGATTGGATTGATATGGCGAGGAATCCCTCACTGCTGATCAATAAATTCCACAAGGTGCCCTTCACCACCAAGGAGGGTCTCTGCTCCAGTCTCCGGGACTTCCACTGGTTCTACGAGGATGGAATCGCTGAGACTTACTACCCGAGGTGCTTCAACGTTTGGAATCCCGATGAGCTGAATGACTTTATCGACGATTTCCGCCTCACGGGATGCATGGGATTACTCAAGTGGCTGGCACAGACCTATCGGAGTCACGGTCTGGCCGCTGTCGCCTCAGCCACGGGCACAGTCCCCACCACAAGCGTCCACTTCGCTGTGAAACGCTGTCGAGAATTTGTGGATTTTTGCCAGCATCGCGACATCGACTGCCCGGATGAGAATCTCAAGATCTGGGAACACGATTGGGATGTCTTCCTCACCCATCACTACCTCGTGACCCACGAGAACGCTCGTCTCCTGGACACCCAAGAAGATCCCGTGGAATCTTACATATCTCTCGTGGAGAAACTCCTGCGGGATGTGGATATGTTCTGGCCACAATTTCACGCTGACGGATTCCTCAACATTTGGATCGTGAAGCCGGGCAATCGATGTCGCGGCCGAGGAATTCTCCTCATGAACAACATCAAGAAAATCATCTCGCTAGTGAATCCACCAACAATCACCAAAACCCGTTACGTCGTGCAAAAGTACATGGGTAAGTTTTTCCTCCAGTGAATCCTTGAGGTTTGTGGCCATAAAAAATGTTTCCTGGCCTATTAAAATGTTTTTGCATAATCGCTAAAACATTAAAAGTTTCACGGGGGGAGGAGGAAGGCGAGCCAGTCCAGGTGTTCCGGAAAAAAAAACAGATTTTGATATTCTTTTAATTTCCTTCTCGGTTTTAAATGATCTTTAACGTTCTTTTCTGCATTATAAGGGCCATAACCGGTTAGGTATGCAAAACTTGGTTTGATTTGTTAAACCTAGTTCGAATTCAAAAATCAGATTTCGAAATTGGGTTCGAGTTTACAAAACCTAGTGTAGTAAGATAGCCATAGTATCTGAGGGAGTTGGAGGGATAAAAGCCCATCCCGAGGAAGACTCTCTTGGATACTAGCTATCTTACTACCCTAGTTCTTATTCGAGAACTCAATTTGGAAACTAAATTCGGCTTTGCTAAACCTTAGTTCTTTTTCAAAAACCTAATGTTAAACTTGGTTTGGATTTGATAAATCTGGTTTCTAATAGAAAACCTAGTTCGGGAACTTGGTTCGAGTTTTCTAAACCTGGGTTTTGAATAGAAAACCTATTTCGGGACTTGGATTGGGTTTGCTAAACCTAGCTCTTATACAAAAACCTAATTTGGAAAGTTGGTTTGGATTCGCTAAATTTGGTTTTTAATAGAAAATCTAATTCGGGAACTTGGTTCGGGTTTCCTAAACCTAGTTTTGAATAGAAAAATAGGAAACCTATTCCGAGAACTTGGTTTGGGTTTGCTAAACCTATATAATATCTCTTATGCGAAAACCAAATTTGGAAACTCGGTTTGGGTTTATGAACTTGAGTCCTTATTTTGAGTCCCAAAACCATACCGTCTTTCAATTTTCTATAATTCAAAACTGTTTCGAACTTTAGGGCACTCCGTCAAACCTGGCAAACACTTTTTTAGTGGCTCTTTCGGAAGTTTTCTTTAAAGTAAATCTTTTAGAGCTTCTGAAAAATTTATGGGCATTTTCCTAAATGTTCTAAGGTCTAATTTTCGATCTTTCAAAATTATTTTGAAAGCTGACACAAAAATTTTTAAGCTTTCCAAGATGTTCTCTAATGCAAAATCAAGAAGCAACACCTTCGATGGGGCATCTTGTGGCGAGCAATTTGCATATTTCGTGGGGGAGGACAAACTTGAGTGGTTTTGAACTAAATTCCAAAATGAAGCTTCCTGGCGAGATACCCATAAATCCAGCCAGTGCTCCAGTTTAGCCATCTCCTGACAATAGGCTGTTTTTAAAACTATGGCTCATCGATTTTTCTGGCACTCGCCAATCACCCCTCCCCTCCCCCGCACCGCGCCTTTTCGCGGACGAATCACTTGCTAATTCTCATTGGCCCCGCAGAGGGTGAGAGGCGATGTTGCGTGCAAATTTATAAATGATCCCGCTTTCCCACCACCTCGTTTTGTTTTGCGATACATATAAAATCCATGTTAGTTCGGTGACCCAGTTTTCCCCAATCATCACGTTCTCCTCGTGTTCGGAGAATCAGCTGATTCCTGGCACTCGTGAATATTGAATTTCACACTCTCCCCTCCCCCATTCGGATGTCTATTTCTGTCGTTGAGCGCAAAGCACAACAATAGAACACGCGGACGAGGAGAAATTACACAAATGAGACTCACCGTGAAATTCCAGAACGACCCCTAACCATCCACAACACGAAATTCGACATCAGGCAGTGGTTCCTCGTCACCAGCGTTCAGCCGCTCGTCATCTGGATGTACAAGGAGAGTTACTTGCGATTCAGTTCGCAGGAATATAATCTCCTCAACTACCACGAGTCCGTTCATCTCACCAATCACGCCATCCAGAAGAAGTACGTGAATGGGCAGCGAGATGAGCGACTCCCGCAAGAGAACATGTGGGACTGTCACACCTTTCAGGCATATCTCCGCATGATCGGGAAGTTGGAGCTCTGGGCTGAGCGAATCTATCCGGGAATGCAGCGAGCCATCATCGGATCAATGCTCGCGTCGCAAGACAACATGGACAGACGTCCGAACACCTTTGAGTTCTTTGGGGCGGATTTTATGGTTTCCGAGGATTTTTATCCTTGGCTCATTGAGATCAACTCATCGCCTGATCTCGGATCCACCACAAGCGTTACAGCACGTCTCTGTCCTCAATGTCTCGAGGACACAGTCAAAGGTGGGTTACGGAAGATTTGTAATTTAACTGCATTTTCTAGCAGATCTTCAAAATTTGTCTTGAAATATTACAAAGTCATAAAAGAAATATTTTTAAGGAAACCCTTTGAAGAAGTTTCGTTATTTTCCAGTTGGAAATTTTATGTAAAATTTTTCTGTGAAGTGAAACTATTGAGATTTTGATATTAAATTCACAGAAGCTGCTATAAATTTGAAAGTCTGCTAGAATAAAATTTACTCAATTTTTTCTTATAAATAGTATTTATGTTATGCTATAAAAATTACCTGTAAATTTCAGTAAAATTCGGTAATTTTTATAGCAGAACATAAGTAGAATTTCTAAGAATACTACTTCAAGCAATAATATTCTAGCAGACTTTCAAATTTCTAGCAGAGCTTCATTAAAATTAATATCAAAATTTCAGTAATGTTATTCACAGAAAAATTTACTCCAGCAGAAACTTTGCCTAAAACTTTAAATAAAAATTTTGAAAAGCGTTGAAAATTTTACTGAAATTTAGTTAGACACTTTACTGAAGCTGTGATAGAATTATTGAAGATCTGCTAGAAAATTTGACTGATTAATGATAATTAACTTTTATTATAAATTTGAAGCCAATTTTTGCATAGAAATTCTAAACAGAATCCCATAAAAGTTTATGAATCCTTTCCTTGAGATTTTACTGTATTTCTGCTAGAAAATCCATTAAAAAACTAGAAAATCTACTAGAAATCTACTAGAAAACTCATTGAAATACCAATTTCATTCCCAAAATTTAGGATTTTTATCAAAATTCCTCAAATTAAAATTATTTTTCGCTCACCCTTTCCTCCTTTCTAGTGGTTATCGATCGCAGATGCGATCCCAAGGCCGACACCGGAGGCTTCGAGCTCATCTATCGGCAGAGTATCCCTCCAGCTCCCGCCTACATGGGTCTGAATCTCTTCCTCAAGGGCCAGCAACTGCTCACCAAAGGCCCCTCAAATCGTCGCTCTCATGATTCCAAATTGCGCGAAGATATGCGAATCATTCCACGTCACATTCCTCGGACGCCCAATCCCGTCTCCACAGTGGCCAGTGTCCCCACTCAGGGCCCATACATAATGGATCTAATGGATTGTCTCAACCTGAAGCCGAATCAGGCGTCGCCAAAGGCCCGGAAAACCTCCCCGTCGGCCGCCGTGAAGAAAGCGGCCGTTAAGACGAGTCGTGGCACTCAATCATCCAGCACGCGCGTTACCAGCCGCAAGATGGAGCAGCGGGCGCCCAAAGTGGACGCTCAGAAGCGCCACGCGAGCTGCGGCCCCCGCATAGTCGTTGTGCAGGAGGAATCTCCACCCGCCGTGGCGACAAAGGCCTCCCGGAAGGAGATCACTTGCATCGGCAATCGCTACTGCCCGGAGAAGTTGGAATCCACCTCGACGCCCACTTCCTCTCGTCATCAGCCCATCCCGGAGACGATCTTCAAGTCCAAGAGCGCCAGCAACATTTTCAGTCGAGGAGCAGCCTCGGTGAGTCAGAAGAACTCCCTGTCACCCTATCGCAGTCTCACCAAGGCCTCGACTTGCGGTCCGGTGAAACGTGACGATCACTACTGCTCCCACTTCTTCGCCGTTGGGCTGAGTTTGCGCGCCTGGCGGGCGAAATACAACAAGATCCTCAATTTGCAGAAGGAGAATCTCCCCACGCCGCTCATCAAGAGCTGCAGTCCCAAGCCTCACACCGCAAAGGCTCCGCTGGAGCTGAAAGTGCAGGAACACAAGTCATGATAAATTGTCTCAAACAGGGAAGAGTCTCTCCCGGAAAACTTACCTCTCGCGTGACACGTTATATCCGCCAAACAACGGCGTGTCGATAAACAACGGAGGAGTTGAGAATAATTGGTCAATTTACTTCAAGAATTATGTATGTATTTTTCTGTGGTAGATTGCTATATATATTTAGGAGTATATTCGATAGCGGAAAATCTATATATTTGAAAATTTAATCTATACTCTCTTGAACTTTTTTCTTTTCATTCATTAGTATTTCGACGAAATGCCATAGCAGAGCTTTTAATTCTCTCATGATTGAGAGTCATTCATTTACTCGCTTTGGGGGGAAAAGGGGAAAATATTATATCAATTTTGAGAAAGATAAAGAGAAAAGGAAGTCGATTTTTTAAAGCTTGTATTTGCTAAAATCTAAACACCTTGGAAACTCGGATCGTAAAAAACGGATCAAAGTGAATTTTTTGCATAAATTTCTAGGAGAAATCTAATGAATTGGTGGTAATATTTTTTGATAATTTCTGCTAGAAATTAAGTCAAAATTCTGCAAGAAATTTTATGAAGTTTCTACTAGAATTTAAATTTATTATTTTACTAGAAAATTTATAAAATTTTCTCGAATCAACTTATGCATGAAAATTCTGTTAGAAATTTCATGAACTTTCAGATACTACAAAATCCTTAGCTACTGCTAGAATTTTTTAGGTATTATCTAGAAATCTAAACAAGAATCTGTTAGAAATTGTAAGAATTTTCAAAAAAAAACTTTAAAAATTCTGACATATCATGAACTTTCAAATACTGGAAATTTATTCGAGTTTTTGGAAGATTAAGATAAAATTCTGCTGGAAATTTATTGAAGTTTCTACAAGAAATGTATTTTTTAACAAATAATTTTAAATTTCATCAATTTTCCCCGGAAATTTGTCTTAAATTAGTTGGAGTTTCCATAAAAAAAACATCTGCCCGAAACATCAGCTAGAAAATTAAGTCGTTTCTGCTAGAATTTTTATAATTTCTGCTAGAAATTTCGCTTTTTTGCGATTCATTTCCGAAACTATTCTCAGAAAAATCAAATCCCTTGACTCACCCTTTAACTTTTCATGCAGTTGTGTCAAGATTTTCCCAAATACATGCTTGAGAGAAACAACTTCCTCCTCCTTTAAGAAAATGACTTAAAAAAAAGATATTTACGCGCACTTAAACATCACAAAGAACGAATTACTTTATAATAAGATATTTAAGAGATGAAAATGAGAAAGGAAAATAATGAAGGCTGATTGGTTATTGCTGAAGGGAGAGCAGTTCACGAGGAATAAATTGGAAATATTCTCATTTGGCGCAAATGTGGCAAATCATGACAATTTCACGAGACGCCGGACTTGAAGGAAAATGATAACTTTGGCCTAGAATTATTCTTGCCCAAAATCATTTTCTGCTCCTCCTTGGCCCGTTTCTCCTGATCTTTACGCATCTTCTGGCGCTCTTCGTCCATCTTCCTCTGTTCTTCAATAATGGCTAGTCGCTCTTCAGCCTGAAAAGTCAAAAAAAAGCAACAACAAAGAAATTGTTAATTAAAATGTTATAGACATTCCCAAAGTTTATTTTCAATAAAAAAAATATTCGTTCTACTCACGAGTTTCTTTTGTGCCTCTTCAATTTTTCGATTATTTTCCGCTAAGATGCTTTCCAGTTCCTCACGTTTTTTCCTCTCCTCCTCCTACAAATGATAAGAATCCGATTAATACCACCATCCGGTGACAATTTTCTGCTTACCTAGAAAGAAAATTGACACAACTTTCTTCACGTACTTTTAATTTGTCTCTTAAACACATTTTCCAAATTCAAAATTATTATATTTTTCCTCTTCATTAGATATTTTGCTTCTGAATTTCTCTCAATTGATCAATTTTCAATTTAGAAAAATGTGTTCACGAAGATTCCAAAGGTCTTGTTTTTTTGCAACTCTTTCTCATCAAATTCTTTTCTTTTATGTTTTGTGTGATATTTTTTTTTTAGTAAATCTTGCCATCAAATTCATTTTAAGCTCAATAATATGAGAAACAAGTCCTTCAAAATGTATTTTAATATTTTTTTGCTCACAAAATATGCATAAATTCAAATTAAAAACATTTTTTTAATATAAAAATAAATTATGATTTATAATACCTGAGTCGCTGATACAGAAATAAAATTGGGATCCTCTTCGGCATTTGACTTTTTCGGATTGTTTTCAATGTGTCTTTTTTTTCGTGTAAATGTCTCTTATCCAATTTATTTGTTTTTTTTTTTATCAAAAGAGTCTCTTTTTACTTTGTCATGTCTCTCTTTTTGCACTTTCCAGTAGAAATTTTGTGGTTCTCAGTTTTTTTTTTGCTTAATTTTTTTTAGGAAGGAAAATATTCTCTCAATTAAGAGAAAGTGTTTTTCATTTTGATTCATGGGAATTTTATCTGAAGCCGATATAAGAGAGTGTTTTATGTTCTCGTGGGAGTCAACAGAAATTTATTCAATTCATTTCTACGAATAAATTAGTGTCGAATCCTCTTGCGTCCATCAACTCTCTCTCTCTCTCTTTCTCTCAAAGTTAAAGGGGGAAATTTTCGCTGCTCGTGTCGCCAGAATTTGAATAAGTTCAAGTCGGGAAAATATTTGTTTTTCTCTCAGTTTTCGATTTAATAGTCAAATATATTGCACAAATCTCTTTTTACGTGAAATTTATGGCATTTTTTATAGCACTGCGAGTTCTCTATAAATCTGAAAATATGAAATAAGAAATTTACATGCATTCGATCCTCATTCATGCCCAGAATATGACTCAACATGAACACATTCGTTTATCAACATCTTTTATCACATTTCTTCTCTCACCCATGATAACAGGCTCGAATGCCATCGAGGCATCCGTGCAAGGGGAAAATATTTTTCAAAAAAACAGAAATAATTTTAAAAAAAAATCTCAATAGACAAAAGTGAAGTAAATTTTACTGGGATTTGGGGGATTTTTACGGTAATTAACACTTCAATGGACACACGGCGATTTTGAACCATAAATTACGATGAGTTTTGGTTTCGTTCTATTTGACAGAGACTGTCAATTTTGACAATCGATAAAAAAACTCAAAATGGAGTATTATTTGCGCGTTTTTTAACCAAAATGTTTAAAATTTTCCATATTTTTGACCTCAGGGCCTTCGAAACCGTTCCCAGGATATATATGGATTGTATGCGTCAAAAAGATGATCATGATCAACTGGCATGGCAGTTGACGATGACACTCCTCAAATTTTGACCCCAAAATGCATGAAAACCCAGAATGAATTTACTCTGTCTTTATTTAGTGTATTTGAGTAATTTCCTTATTTTTCATTCGAATTTTCAGGATGAAAAAGCCACTAAGAAAGTCAGGTGGGATTTCTCACCAAAACCTAACTTTTTCGTGGCATTTTTATTGTGAAACTTTGAATGAAAATGAAGGAAAAGTAAAAGGAAATTGACTCAGACAGGCTAAATAAGGACAGAGCCATTTTATTCTGGGGGGAGGAGGTTAACTCTGGTTTCAACCTATTTTGGGGTCAAAATTTGGGGAGAGTCATTGACAACTGGCATGCCAGTACGACTTGATCATATTTTGGCACGTAACCTATAGAAAATCACCAAAAACGGAATATTTTAGTGTGTTCAGCGCGTCAGTCAAGTAGTGCCCTTGAATTTCACTGAAAACTAAACAGTTTCCCATAAAATTATGGTTTCATCGTGATTTCTAGTGACCTAAAAACCGTTAAACTGGGTTATCCTATAAATGGTTAACGTTTATAGCAGCTTTTCTCTTGAAGATGTTTTGCGAGGAAATTCAAGATTTTTCTGCAAAAATAGCTGGAGAATGGATAGAACGAGTCTTTTTGTGAAAGAATAAGTCAAAGTCCATCAAATAATCGTCTTAAGAACTGACTTTTAGGCAAAAAACTGTGCCATAATTCACAAGTAGCGCTTTTAGTGGAATTTTTATAGAAGAAATTAGCTTAATTTTTATGGGAAGATTAGATTTGCCTATTTTTATAGGAAAAAACTTAATTTTTAAACAAAAAATTCAAAATTTCCAAAAAAATCATTTAACGCTCTCTCCTTCCCCAAAATACAAAATATCTGCCCCTTGCATCCGTGGCATTGGCATTCATCCCAGTGAAAAGTAAATCATAGCATTTTGGAAATAAAAGAGTAAGAGGAAGCCATATCGCACGCACACCAGCTCAAATATTATGATTAGGCCATCCAATTGATTCACTCTCGTCTCCACATTCGCCCCAAATCTCTGACCACAGCAGAGTGTCCTCGAGAATATTGTCACTGCTGACCATGAGGAATGCGACAGACCCGAAAGAGCTTCGGGATCTGACCAATTCGTCAGACAACAGTGTCCATTGGAGTAAATAGAGAAGAAAAAGGCGCCTCGTGGGCAACTTACCTCTCGCTTTCGCTCTTCTTCACGAGCCTGCTCCCGTCGCTTCTCCAGTTCTATCATCATCTCCCGTTCCATCTGTTTCTTGGCCGCCTCCACGCGCTTTGTCACTTCCATCTCAATTTCCTCCTTCCTCTTCTCCAGTTCCTCCTCAACGCGCTTCTTCACGAGAAGCTCTATCCTCTTGGCCGCTTCCTCCTCAATCACCTGCAAAGTGGACATGAGAAAATGTTCTTCCGGACCAGCACTGGTCAAGACCTATCCTCCTCACTCACCCTCTGTTCTGCGTCTTTCTGTCGACGTTGCCTCTCCATCTCGGCCAATCGATCGATTTCTTTGCTCCTCTTCCGGTGACTCTTGTGCGACATTTCGCTACTGCTGTCGGAAGATATGGAAATGGAACGCTTCCTGCAGCACAAAAGTGGATTAGCCAAGTCCTTGGAGCTCACATTGGGATGAAAAACAAGAATTTTCTGCACGTCACCCACCTGGATTTGGAACTCCTTTCATGGTCTCTGTCTCTCGATTTACTGTGTTTTCTGTGTTTGCTACTCTTCCGCCGGTGCTTCGGCGATCTGCTTCTGGATCTACCCATATTTTCACAAGGAAATACACATGAAAAACAGATGAAAATCCAAAGAGAAAAATTTCACAGGAGTTTTTACGACGCCACAATTTTGACAGACAGCCCAGCAGCGCCTCTACCGGGATCAGAAGGAAAGCCAACTGGAATAATGTTATAATGGTTTGTGTCTGAGATTGGCGGGAAAATCCTCATCCGGTTGGGAAGAAGTTCAAGTTTTGGCAAAAGAGCTTTAAGAAATGCGTTCAAGACGTTCAAGAAAACACTTCTTTAGGGGTTAACTAATTACATTTTATTCTGTCCAAATTACTAATTGTTTTCTTTACTTCTCACCCACTTCTCACTATAATTATCTTGTCACAGGGCGACAATTATGGTTTTTAACTTAAGAAGCACATATGGTGCAATGCAGTTGAGAAGAAGACTCTGGCACGCAACGATCATCCGTGGCCGGATCGGCCGGATCTGCAAGTAAAGGAAAATTTATTTTAAAAGTTCTAAAAATGTTTTAATCAGGCAAAAAATCAAGAAAGGAGTATAAATTTCAACATTCAAATATAAACATTCAACGAAATTAGAATATCAAATGCTATAAGTTTTGGTTCCGTTTTATTTGAGGAAAACAATTTACTACTTAAGTTTTCCCAAAGTGTATCACTCTCTCTTGGCTTAAAATCTTCGAAAATTTCTCAGGAAACATTTTGGCTTCTTAAAGACCTCAGCATTCAATTATGAAAACATCAATTCGAAGTGTACAATTAAAATAGATAGGTATCATTGAATTTCAATTCTAAAATTCATCAAAGATTTCGCAAATTAGGGGTTCGGAAGGTTTGGAACAAGAGAACAAGAACATGTCCTCAAATTCAAATTTTTAAAGGGAGATAACCTATACTTTTGCTAACAGAAAAATTTACGTCAAACTAACTGGCAAGCCAATCGCTTTTCCACAAATTTTCATCAATTTTCACGTAAAATGCAATAGCAAACCTCTCTAACGAGGAATGGGGGTCCTATAAAGCCCAATTTCCCAATTTTATACACATTCTTCACTTTTATATGGAAATCCGCCGCCAAATGTCAATTCGGCTCACAATTCCTTTTTGACATTTGACGGCGACACGCTAAATACAGTTTTTGCCCAATTTTCGCGGAAAAAAGTGACATTTTTCCTACTTGAGCGCCTTGAAACAGTTTTTAGGGGCTTCTTGGGTCCTCATTCATCATTAGAGTGGATTTCTGTCGAGTTAAGTGTAAAAATGAGGGGATACTCGTCCCAAATACGATTAAGGTTGTTTTAGATTTGCCAAAAATGGCGGAAATCTACTAGCAAGCCACAATAAAGAACTGACATGTCCTCAAATTCAAATTTTTAAAGGGAGATTACCGACTTCTGCTCACCCCAGTTGGTTTAGAATTTTAAAAACCGCTGTCCTTGTGATTCTTGTGTTCGATGAAGTGTTAAACAAAATTAACCAACAAATTTTTAAGAAAATCTAAATAGAGGAGCGAAAATTGTGATTTAATCCTTATGATCTTTTCATTACTTTAACTTGAATTTACTTTGTCCGCTTTTATAAAAAGATTTTTCTATATTCAGATTATTTATTAAATCAAAATTATATTGAAAATTTCGAGCTTTAAGCTTTAACATTGCTAAATTATGCATATAAAATAAAATATTGAGGGATACCTTTAGCCTGTGAAAAGTGTTTCGAGAAGCATCTCTTCTATGCATTTCTAGGGCAATAAACTCCGGCTGTTGTTGGCGCATCAAATGGTCTTCCTCATCACGACCTTGTCGAAGGGGTAATCAGGTATAATTTGACTTCCGTTGCATGTTTGAGCCACCTCCAGAAAACACCCATGATCTAGGAATGTTCGTGAGTCCCTCGTGCAACCTATTAATTATTTCGAAAATCAATTTAGACTTCGTGTTAAATTTGGCACACAATTTCAAAAATGCGTGAGAGAAATACTATGAGGTGTGAATTTCTTGCTGGGATTTTTATTGACCACAGGTAAAGAGAATTTGAGAAATTCAGACGAGGGATTTTTTTTCTGGCTACTCCACCCACAAGAGCTCCTTTACACCTCACAAATCACACGGTTCTGATCATGAAACCCTCAATTACTTAATCGCTTACTGTTTTAATGAAGATCAGGAACGCCTTCGTGATATCAAAAACACACGCGGTACTTTAACATCGAGGCACAGTGCTGAAAAAAGGTCCGAGAGTGAGAGGGAAGTCTCTATGGGTTGGGAGAAGAAGTGGAGGAGCGCTGATTTTGGGATAATTTATGAGCTCGATGCCGTGCCACATTCCCACTTTTATATGCCCATATACCATCAATTATTGACATTACACGATGGTCAGATCATTGAATTAAATTAGACAGTATCGAGAAAATGCTACAGATTGGGGAGGATCCCAATGTGCCGCTCCCTGTAATTTTATTTGTATTTATTTCATTAGATACCGAACAGTGGTTCGCCTCAGCTCCTATAGGTATTTTCTCTGCTCACTCACCTTTTTATTCGCACTATTTGGATCATTTGAACAATTTTGGCGCGTGAGTGTTTAAGATAAAATTGCAGGAAAAATCAGCAATAAATTCTGAAAAAAAAATCCAATACAAAGTCTGTAAAAGTTCTGCATAAATTTAGTGAAATATCCCCATACATTGTAACTTATATAATAATTTGCCGTGATTTGGTGCCTTGTTAGAGGAGCAGTCGGAAGAGAACAAAAAATATTTAATTATTTCTCATTCCCTAATCGATAAGCTCTTTAGTCTTCCGATGAAGACCAAAAGATGCTTCTCATGCAAGAAAATATCGCGAGGGCAATTTTTAACACAAATTACCATCGTAATACAGTAGTTAAAGGCACTACTGAGCAATTGAGAGGCACGCAATCATTTCTTAAAAAAAATCACCATATGCTTTGCGAGGCAATTCTGCGGTTATCACACAATTATTTAATCGCAATAAGATCTATCATATTAATTATCACTAGATCTAGGAATTACTGATCAAAAAAGTAGATTTTTATCGCAATTTTTAACACTTTTGCTCTCAGTTTCTAACCAATTAAGAACTCTAACAAAAAATGATTACCATTTTTCTCATGGCATCCGCTCATGCAATTCCTCATTGATTTGCCCACTAATTGAACTTGTTACCACATGATTGAGAAAAGGAAATTATGCCTAAGTAGATGCAGGAGCAAAAAGGAAGTTTCGCCTGATTAAAGAGTTACTCTTCGCATTTCAATTTTCATACGCGCGAATTTTTTCGGCATCTTTGACAGAGAACATCTTAAAGTCAGGTTAATCATCTGCGTTCTCAACCAACACCTCTGGTTCAGAAGTAATTTAGACACTTTACCACATGCAAAAATCTCAGCACACGCAATCCTTAGCCGCGCGTCACAGAGGATCTCTTTGAAGTGGGCAAGATTTAGCCGGAAAGGTATATCTTCCAGGGAAATCATAATTTCATTACTGCTAATTGGACACTTACACCTCAAACTTCATTAAGTTTGCCCTCCTCATTTGTCCAACTCCCCCCAGAGACAATCAATTACGAATTACTATTTATGAGTTCTTAATATTCTGCTTAAGGGATTCGTGAATAAATCAGTTTAAATTCAAAATGTTTTATTAAATTCAAGGGCTAATCACTTAAGAAAAGTGTACGGAATTCGAGTAAAGAGAAAAGTTTGCCAAAGCTCATAAATTTCGTTTGTTAAAAGAGCTTTTGGAAAGTGTTAAAGACCTTTTGTTTAAATGCGAATAATGCGAATTTAAGCTTAAGATATTGGCTTTTTGAACTTCGTCAAATGTTTTACAACTTCTGCTAATACTTTTAAAAATACCCGTGAAGATTAGAAATAAAACAATTGAGCTATTCAATAAAGCCCCTGCAGACAAATTGAAAAATTTCACGATTGTGCGTCCTATTAAAAGTCTAATTGCTTTTGAGTCAACACACATTTCTCCCAATGCGCTCTAGTAGATATAGAGAAGAATTTTAGCAAGATTAATTATCATATTTTTAATAACATCCTTCCGTGCCGAGAAAAACAATCGCAACGGGCAAAAATAGGAAAAAAGACACGACCATCCCTCCGCTCCTTGTTCCCAGCAAAGCATGAACTGGTGAGAAGCGGAAGTAAAAACAAAATGAAAGATAATTCCCACCATCACTCTGTGCCACCCCCTTCATAGTAAATTCACAGCATTAATGATTTAGCCAGAGATGGTGAACATTTAGAGGAAAGTTCAGGCAATGCAAGAGATCAGTCTTAATCGCCAAACTAGGGATTCAACTCTGATGCATCGTGAATGAGTGCGATGGAACAAAAGCTCCGTCAATGCATCCCTCACAGAGCTGTAATTAAAAGCTCCGTGCATCAAACCTCCTCTCAGAATATCAACTGAATTGAGCGTCATCCCCAATACTTATTCTCGCCATTTCTTAAAAATACGTTTAACACTTTCAGTCAAGGGATAGATATTTTACGGACAGAATTGGTGTACGTCGAATGAAATGAAAAGACTCTAAATTATTTTTTTTAATAAATTGGGACGACGCATTTATTAAAATAAATTTAATAAACCAGAAGAAAGCTCTAATTATATGAGGTGTACTCTTCTCTACATTTAATACCTCCCCCTTTGCTTCTCATTTTCCACCAAGTCTCCATATAATCACTTCTTGAACTCCCTAATTCATTGTTTATGCGTCTGCTCTATGTTAAATGCATTCTGCGAGAGAACTTAAAGACTGTGAGCTTTATCCCATTGACATCCCCAACGATAAATGGACAAAATGTCTCCCCTATAAAACACTTTCAATTGCAAGCAATGAGGAGGAAGATGTGAAATGTTAATTGCAATTAACGCTTCGTCTCTTAATTGCTGACATCATCATTAGAGCGTAATGACGCGTTTGTTTCGAACTTATTTTGTGTACATCTTTTCCCCAAGCACAGATTACATTCATATATAGTCCCTCGGAAGTAATGATCTCACCCATTAGACGCATTGTGAGTCCGCGATGGGAGTAACGAGTTCATTTAGTGATGAGAAATTTATTTTTAGTAAGGACAGAAGAAGAGACTTTTGCAATTAATTGGACGACGATATCTATATATGTTACATACATAGCAATAATATTTTTGGCGAAAAGGTTCTGTATATAGAGAGCATATGCGATGATACCGAAACCATGATGAATGCAAGTAGTCAGTTTTGTGGAAACCACATTGTGGCGGAATGAAGGGATGGATGGGAGGATTTTTGCCATAAAATATTCAGTTTTATGGACATTTTATTTTATCGCTATGTCGTGGCTACTTTTTGCGAATGTTAATCATTTTCAGTGGCCAATAAATTCATACCATGTGCCATCGTCTTAACACCATTACCGCGGTTAAGTGATTTAACTCTCTTTAACCTTCAACTATTCTCCCTGGACATATATTGAGTTGTTTGCAAACCTTTATCAATTAGGATTTTTTTCCCTCTGGCCCAGGACATTCTCGCATGATGGTTTTCCATTGAAAAACCTCCGGCCGTTATGCAGCTCCACCAATCTTGCGGTGAAGAGGTCAGAGAGATGAATTGAGAAAGGTGGGATTGAGGGATATTTTCGATGAACGAACTGGCAATCAAACATCTGGCTCAGAAACATTAATTTACCGATAATTTTCCACTGTTACTGCCGGCAACCGGATGGGGGAAGAGGCCCCAAAGAATACCTCCGGATTGTCAAATAGACGCATCAGTCCAACCACTTCCCATTTGTAGCATTTTCATGCACGCGATCTTCGGCGGAATGATCAATGCAAGAGGAGAGATGCCTTGTAATTGATCCCGCAATATCCATAAGTGTTGTGGCGGCGTTCTTCTTGCCTTCCCAGGATCTGCGCGAGAAATGGTGAAACAATGAGAACAATGATAAGTCTTTGTATCGTTAATATCGCATCCGCTAAGGAAATGAAAATTTGAGAGATCGGTAATATATAACTTTGTATGAAAGAATCAATCATTTTAGCTGAAAAACTGATCACGCGAAATTTTAAGTTTTGTGCAATAAATAAAAGAATTTTACATGAGAAATACGAATTGTTTTGAGAAAAAATGCTAAAGAAAAAAATCAAAGTTTGAGAATTAAACAGGTTATAAGAAAAAAAAGATATTGTATATACATAGCTTGGTTTTTAGATATTTCGAAAAACTTGTAAAGCCTTTAACAACTTTACACGAAAAACTACATGAAACTTACGAGATTTCGGGAACTTTAAAGAGCTTTTAAAAATTATAAATTCTCTAATTTTGTAAATATTATTAAATTCGTTTTAAGGCTTTACTGAACAAATTTTAAATAATTCATAACTTAGTTTTTCGCGAGAGCATTTAGCATCAGCCAAAGGTAGAACATTGAGTGATTTATATTATGTAAATGCTGATTTTTGAAATACAAATGAATTTTTGAAAATTCACCCCCTCCAAGTGGAATGTAGCATAAATACTCCGGCATCGAAAGGGCGTCTCAGAGAATTTATCTTAAACTTTCTAAGTAAATAACAAAAGGGGTGGGAATGATGCATGAGAGTTCTGTCAAGTCACGAGGAGGAAAGCAATTTTTCTCTCAACACTCCCGGAGAAATGCTAAAATCTCTCTTTTGCCTCCGACGAATATGATGAAATGGTCCCAGGAAGTGGAGAATGAAAAATACGTGATTTAAAAAGATATTAATTCTTCCACTTTAAGATGGTAGTTCCCTGAGAAGTTATCTGCAGCAATTCCACCTCATCGTCTTATTTTCACCCTCTGGAGGGGTGCTCCTGATCTCACTCTATTTCTTCCTTCCGGAGTGTCTCCTTAATTTCCCATTGTTCGCAATTTGCACGAGAACCAGGAATTTATTGCACTGGAAAATACCGAGGGGGAGCTCTTGGGACAAGAGACAGTGTCTCTGATGGTCTCTCTCTTGGCCCATGAAATTCCCGGAGTGAAAGATAAATAAAATAAATTCCTCCAAAGTCCGCCCTCATTGGAATTTACTGATTTTCTCTTAAAGTTCCGTTTGATAGATATCTAATATTTCCCGTATATGTTTTTACACAATTAGCATAATAAAGCGTAAAATGATTTTTAATTGACAATGTCTATTCAGGTGTTTGATCGCAACTTTACGATTTGTTTACATTTTAACAAGGTGTTCGACATCGTTATACGATACGCGAGGCGCGCTTCTTTTACCCACAAACATTTTTTTGTAAATAGATAGCTCTCCCATGTATTGTGAGTCATATGTTATATTCTTATGATAATTCCCTCTCTTTGTGACCATCACCAATCAATAAACACATTTAAGCACACCTACGGTGTTGGAGTTGCCAAGAACAATGAGACCTGTTGATAATACCATTTCGATTGTGTAGCAAGAAACAGTTTCTCTCCCCCCTCTGTTTCTCTGTCCAGTGCAATTAAGGAATAGAAAAGCAATTTATTATGTACAAGATATTAAGAAGATATTACCGCAGATTATGGCGGGATGGGATGTTATTTTTGGATGATTGTGAATGCGCGCCGCGAATGAATACCAAGCATTTCTGCGTTCGGAGGAAAAAGCTCATGATTCGGGATATGTTTTTTGATGTTTCACGCTTTGTTTTCCATTTGAACATATTGACACCTCCAGAGTCGCTTGGCTTTTGAGTGTGAAAAAAAATCGCCAAGTCACCCTGTAACCTATATCACCAAGTGTTGGATGCTGATCACGAGCGCAATCTCAGCACCGATGGCACGATGACCATCAAAGACATGGGCACAATGTGCCGAAGATGGAGACTCTTTGTGCCTCAATCACCGAAAATTTCTTTCCTCATATAAATAACATTGGAGAGGCATCTATTCCTTTTAACAATCTCACCTCGGTATGGCTTAATTCATTTCCTCGCCGTAGCTTTGAGACCTCGCCACAGTTCTATCACGAAGCCACGCAGTGGGCGAAAATGCCGAAGCAAACGCTTGGAAGATCTCTGAAAAATAGAATGAAAAAAGAAATGAAAGGTGTGAGGAGATGGATTGTGAATGAAGGGTGTCTGAAGATAATGATGTATACACAGTAAACACCCTCAACTTAAACACCATGCAACAATATAATCCTCTTAAATCTCGTCGTTGGAGCAAGGAATTCATTAAAAAATCCCAAACCCAACACATACGGGAGCGGACCCAACCCTGATCGACGTTAAGTTTAAATTTATGCACCCTTTTACGTCCTCCCTTGCGTTAATCGCGTGTAGGCGGAAGCCCTTCGGACGCCCCTTTCTGCGGAGCCCTAAACCACAATCAACGGGCATGACGTGTGGTGACCATCATTTGATTTTATTTGAATTTTTCATTCAAGAGGGTGACACACCCCCTCATTCAAAACACCCCCTGTGATTTATCATTGATTTAAGATCTCTCAATCCCTCGCTTTTTGCCTTAACGTCTCTGTTTCAATTTACACTTTGCCAGATCTCCCGTTTTTGCCTCTCGTCCAGGAGTTACAGATTAAATAGGGGAAAGTGGGGCAATACTGGATCCGATTATATCAAAACTAAGCATCAAAATACCTTCAATTAATCAATAAATTGTTTTATGGGTAGTTTAAAGCTTTAGACTAAACTAGCTTAAACCTAAAAACTGTCTTAAGTTTAAGGCCGACTTAATGCTTAACACAAGCTTAAACCTTAAGGCTACCTTAAAGTTTAGGTCTGGCTTAAAGCTTAAGGTTTACTTAAAGATTGAAGCTTATATAAAGAGCTTAAACCTAAAAACTGTCTTAAGCTTAAAGCCGGCTTAAAGCTAAAGACTAGCTTAAATCTTAAGACTGTCTCAAAGTCAAAGTCTGGCTTAAAGCTTGAAACAGACTAAAACCTGTCTTTAGTTTAAGGCCAACTTAAAGCTTAAGACTAGCTTAAAGCTACAGCCTGTCCTAAAGTTTCAGTCTGGCTTAAAGCTTATGGTTGATTTTAAGCTTGAAGCTTACTTAGAGAGCTTAAACCTAAAAACTGTCTTAAGTTTAAGGCCGGCTTTGAGCTTAAGGCGGGGAATTTTCAATCTCGCAGAACATAATACGAGTTAAACAGTTTTTTGAAGCATAGGTCTGGTAGAGCCCTTGTAGCGCCTAGCAGCTTAGCGTCCTTTTGGCTTAGTGTCAAAATCAGTACATTTTCAAAAAGTAACGAACTTATTGTGGATCTCTGTTTTAAAGCTAAACACTTAAGGCTAGAGTTTTAGTGCTATTCACTGTGTTTCCAAATTTACTTTGAAGAAAAGTTTCAAAAAACTATTATAAAACTTTCACCTTCACCCCTATAGAATTGCACAGTTATTGTGGACAGGTTTACAAGAAAGAAGCAATATTTTCTCTAAAAAAACAAAAGAAATTTGTATTTTGGAAAGACTATGAAATAATCAAAAGGCCGTCTGAAAAGCTCAGCCCTCCCCTATATCCAGACTCCTGATTTTTTATGGAAGGGGATAAATTATCTCATTGCGAGGGCGATACTGACGAAATATCGATCCATTCGTGTTCAGAAATTCAAAACAAAACAGACGTTTTGAAATATGACCGTTAATTTGTGCGATAAATTGGATTGTGCTGCACAAAATATGTCCATGCGTGAATCCCAGAGGTGAATTGAAAGCATGTACCTCACGGTGGCAGCTACTGGTATTTCTCACACACTCTTTGGCGCGTCTGAAAGATGTTTTCTTCACAATCCTCCGCACACGGTGTCCGATGGTCCACTATCTTGTGATCTGGCGGGGAGCGTGACAAATGACAAATTCCCGGTCATTTTCCCTCGGTGTCCGGTCAAATTTCATCTTCAATTAATTAATGCCTTCCGTGGGTATTTCTGGCCAGATGCTTTGGATAAAGATGTGAGAAATCTCATGGATGGTGGCGAAGAATTGGCGGATGAGAGGCTCTCCTCGGTGGGCTGCTGCGGGTGAATAAATTCTAGATCAATGCACGTGGTTGTCCTCAGTGGTTTGGTGTGAAAAGCGTGAGAGGATCAACGGCTCCAGAAGCGTCTCTTCTCCATGTCATTCTCCATTTACCACCACAAACTGCACCTCCTTGTCTTGCCAACGAGTTTGATTGCAGTAGTCACGGCACCTCGCTGTGATCTGTTGGAAATATTACATCCGACCAATATCATATTTTATTGTCTGGTTTTATTTTACACCATACGTTCCTTCTCTCTCTCGATTCCGACACTTTTATTTCGTCGTCTTATTTATCCAGCATCTGATATACAAATGTTCCAAACACTCTCATGGCATGGCGAGGCATGGTAGCTCCAGAGGATGCTGCTAAGGTGTGTCCACCGGTGGGACCAGCTCACCTCCGTCGGTGGAGATGAAGAGCAACCAGCAGAACATCGATTGATGCCGAAGATTACAAATGAGCTTGCGCTCGAACGCACGCAGAGGGTATTTTTTTTTCTTTTTGGTAAAAAGGAGATGCATAAAACCACCGCACATGCACCACATCAATTTACCATTTTATTGCTGGACATTATTAGTTGCACGGAATGGGCCTTTATCAATATTTATGTAGATTTTATTTAATTTTCGCGGTTTTTTTAGCGCGCGGTGTAACTGATAAAAATTTTAAGAGTTCCATCTGTGTGGTTTAAAGTGGTGTATAAAAATGTCTGAATATCAAGGAATGTTTCAAATTTCACTGATATTTTCTTTCTTTTATGAAGGGTAGAAAAATGAGAAAGACATCTTTTCTTAACACCTCTTGATTACTCTGTGTCTCTACACAGTAGCCACATCGATATATTAAATATGAAAATGCGAGATAAATCCTCGATTCCAACGCTCACAGTTTCTCCGTAACCTGATACGCAAGCGAATGAGTTCCAGTTTGTCTTATTCTGATGTCATACGAGAGTAATATTTTCGTTTTAATTTTTTTTCGGCATATCGAGAGCCACACCAGCTAATATCTGTTAATCAGTAAATGTCAGGCGAATGTGTTGTGATTAAGTGCAGGAAATAAACGATCGTGCTTGTTGGGCATTTATCACGGTTATATATCGCCAAATGAGATGGTCAGTTGCGCGAGGGATCTCATCCCGTTCACCTACGCATCCACTTCAAGAAAAAGCGAGAGTCTCTCACATTATCATGAAAATTAAGATAGAAAAGAATGATTTGTTTAGAGATTGAAAATAATGAAATTGTATGTATGCGGGGAAGAAACAACAAAATGCTTACAGACATGAGTATTATTGCAACTGGGTGGTCAACATTATAACTTGATGGTTTGGCCTCACAAAAACACTTCTGTCTGTGCGTCACTGAGATGGGGGCGCCTGGTGATTTCTTAGTTGTAGCAAAGATCAAACTTTTACGCGTGCCTGAGAATAACGGAGTCCCACAACTCTAAAAATAGTGCCGAAAACACCACCATTGAATATTTTGCATAAATTAAAATGCCATAATTACAGAAATTTGTCAAAATTTTATCTTCTCCATTCGACGGACTTTCTGATACATTCGCCGCGCTAAATTGCTGAATATTTCACACAAATGCTTATAGGTTCACATCCCAATTGCAAATTAAGATAGTGGATACGCGATGCTTAAATTTTATACCCGTTTTGACAAGCTCCGAAAATATTATATCCTCCTTCTTGATTACTAATAGATACAGGTGAGAAGAGAAGAACATGAAAAAATGGTACTCGAGATGAAAAAGTAAAATCATCGAAACATGTGTTGTTGAGTAGCGGCAAAGAGGGAAAATATATAATCTTCCGAGAGGCTGAGATGAAGAATAAAAAAAACATGAGGTACATTTATAGAAATTGAGTATCACACACCCAAAAAGGTTTAAGAAAAACAATCTTGTTGTTGTTCTTATTTCACCTTATATATTGTCTTATTTAGAAGAATAAGGAGAAGTGGAAAAAATCACGAAGTAGAAGAGACACACATAAAAAAAAGATTTCCAATTACAAATGATAATCTGAGAGTGTTATTTTGACCGTCATTATTAATTTGATGGTTTTATCGGATTAATAAGCGAAAGCATGCCGAGAATGTTTAACTGTGACTCTGTCGAATGATCTACGAGGTTCTTCAACCGTTCTCATGTGTAATTAGAAGTTGTAAGATTCTTAATAAATATTCATTAGGTCTATTCCAATGGACATTAAGGCATATCCCCATGAGAAACTAAACATACACATTCACACATTTGGTAGCGCGTTCCTGGCGCGTAATTATAATTTTGGAAAGCCATAAAACATTACCGAAAATACCTGTCAGCAGTATTTTTGCTGAGAAGAATCTTTCAAATGTTTTTTTCCTTTTACGTACCGACATTTCATCTTTCGGCATCGGAAATTTTCGAGGCTGTACATAAAAACTCTCTGTGCAATGGCTCATGACAAGGAGGAGATATTAGGGTGTAAAAGATGTACAACACTTCCGGCATAGTTATGTATATTTTGTGTGAAAGCTCAGTACTTTGAAAGCTTTAGAAGTTGTAAAAGAGAGTTGTAAGAGCTCTCAAAAATTTTTAATTAAAAAACAACTGACGAAATTTCAAAATTCAAAAAATTCTATTCAAAATTTTCAAAAAATTTAATTTTTTTAAAGATTATACCCGATCTTCATAAAGCTTTTAACAAATTGATAAACTTTTAAAATTTATCTAGTATAAAAGCTTTCCTAGAATATTTTTTTGTCTGAATATTTTTGTTCTTTTTGTTTTACTTAAATGCCTTTAAAGTTCCACAAAGTCTGTTTAAACTTATATTTAAAAAAGTTCTGAATTTATTATTTTTAAAGCTCAAAAACTATTGAAAACTTTCAAAAGAGCTAATAAAGTGTTTGAAAAGCATTTTTTATGTTTAAAAATTATTATTTTTCTTAGCACTTCCACTTCCAAACCTTCTCACACACTTCCATTCAAGTGTACACCACTTCTAACTATAATATCCCTCCCTTGGCTCATGAGGTGTAAAGAAAAAAGATATTTGCGTGTGTAATAAATTATGGCACGTGCTAGAGAGGAATTAATTGGATTGTTCATCGAGAGAGAGAGGGAGAGAAGCGCAGAAAAAAATTCAGAAATAACATAATTAAAATTGTTAACATGTTGTGAGCTTTTTCCCGCCATCAACACTCATTCCTCCTCCAGCAGCCACTCAATGTGTATCCGGAGCGTGAGCTTTCGGTTAATTAACATTTTAACAATAATAGATTTTTTGCCCGCTAAACTCGTGAACTTCTTGCACTGTGGCCCCCGCCCCAACTATCCTAAAGATATTGTCAAGAGAGAAAGGCAAGACGCAGTTTTTTCGCGTCTTCGCGTACATAAAAATTCAAAGTGTTCGATATGATCGATGGTGAGCGTCAAGGTGAGCTCTTGTTACATAAGTTTAATACTCGTGCTATGTACCACCAATTTTTCAACAGTCGCCGCAGATCATGATTTGATCGTTTAACGCCTATTCTTTCCGGGGATTGGACTTCATTTGAAACCAGCTGAGAGCGTTGAAATCTTTCGAAATAGCATTCAAATCCACCGTGTTGTGGAGAATGAATCACGCAGATTGGGGAGGTGAGTAAGAGAGAGAGTAAAAAAAACACACCGAAATGATCATTTCACGTTAATTTCATTTGAAGACCTCTTCGTTTTTGCCTCCTCGTGCTTTGTTTAAATCTTGTCTCTTAATTTTCCAATTCCTAATGGGAAGTCATTTGTTACCAACGCGTGAAATGATAAATGATCATTTAGGGTGATCTGCGTGAAGATCACGTGTGTAAATTTACACATTAAATTTGCTTTTTGGGCTCAGCCAGAGATCTTGCGAGTAAAAAAGCCCTATATTGAATCGTAAATTTTTTTCCCGCGTACAAATGGGAATGCAGATTAAATTTTAAAATTAATAGCAATGATGATTGTACAGCATCCAATATAGGATGTATCGCAGTGTGAAGTACAAATTTCTTGGAGAGTAACCTTATGTAGTAAAAACTCGCGGTGCTTGTATCTAAAACACCCAATTCACTCCTCTCGCGCTCTTTCCAACTCTACCTGGCATCGACATGAGAAATGCTATGGAGAATGATTAATTTGATTGATTTCTGATATTAATAACATTCACAAGGAGTGACGGACAGCCTCGCGAGTCGGTTCCGTAAAAAAGGCATATACAATCAAACACCACCCTCGGTTTCCTTCACACTTCATTTCGCTGCGCGGCATCAACACTCAGGTGTTTTCGGTTCACCTCTTTTTCCCTGCCATACCTCGGACACCACCTCACCATCCCATTTCTAATAGATGTTTCGTCGATTACTGTGACGAATTAAATAAGGTTTTGCCCCTCATACCAATATTGCGCGCATTCCATCGTAAATTTGTTGTGGTTTTTGCCGAAAAAATATGCCATAAATAAACTGCTTGATAAAGATTTTCTGGGAGAGACTTTTAGTCTTAAATTAAATTAATTTGCAACTTAAATAGCAAATGTGGTTCTTACTTTGCTTTAACTTTGTCCAAAATATAAAGTAGATAAATTTAGAAGTTCTATATGATTTTCACTTCAGTATTGACTGTATAAAAATATGTGTCAAAGAAATGGAAAATCCCTGAGTTTCTTTTTTTGAAAATGAAAAATGCCAAAGCAAGATATTTTGGTTAAATCTGCCCCAGTCCGGGGCTCATTTTGCAGCTTTTTTTCATCCAGCTTTTGCTAAATATTTCTTTTCTAAGATAAACGAGAAAATTTCGCTGACTTCCCTACTTAAATAAATGCCCTTTTCTCCAATCATCTAAATAAGGAGAACAAATAAATTCCAAGAATTTCTTGGTAAACAAGATTTTATATCTCAACGAGGCGCTTCGCGCCTCTCTTTGCGTGGTTTGTGGATTGTGTAGTAACTTGGGTCCATTAAATTGATTGAGAAGATTCATTTAATAGTTAAAAATTCGAAAATGTCCGAAAAATGGTAAATTTGTATGAAAGTTACTAATAGGGGATGACGAGGCGCTTCGCGCCTCTCTTTGCGTGGTTTGTGGATTGTGTAGCAACTTGGGTTCGTTAAATTGATTGAGAAGATTCATTTAACAGATAAAAAGTCAAAAATAGGGGATATTTGTATGAAAGGCTCGAAAAGGGG
>CAKKOB020000171.1:35192-54740 GCA_918844115.2 Phlebotomus perniciosus | reverse complement strand
TGGTTTTTGCCGAAAAAATATGCCATAAATAAACTGCTTGATAAAGATTTTCTGGGAGAGACTTTTAGTCTTAAATTAAATTAATTTGCAACTTAAATTATTTAGCAAATGTGGTTCTTACTTTGCTTTAACTTTGTCCAAAATATAAAGTAGAAAAATTTTAAATTTAGAAGTTCTATATGATTTTCACTTCAGTATTGACTGTATAAAAATATGTGCCAAAGAAGTGGAAAATCCCTGAGTTCCTTTTTTTGATGATGAAAAATACCAAAGCAAGATATTTTGGTTAAATCTGCCCCAGTCCGGGGCTCATTTCGCAGCTTTTTTTCATCCAGCTTTTGCTAAATTATTCCTTTTCTAAGATAAACGAGAAAATTTCGCTGACTCCCCTACTTGAATAAATGCCCTTTTCTCCAATTATCTAAATAAGGAGAACAAATAAATTCCCAGGATTTCTTGGTAAACAAGATCTTATATCTCAATAAATTAGACAGCTTGAAAAGAGCTTTCAAATCAAAAAATTTCCATAAACTTCTGAAGAGTCCATAGACGCTAATTTCTGATATTTAAAACATTTAAAGAAAGTTAAACAAGTCTTGGGAAAGGGGAAAGGCAGAGAACTTTCTTTAGGAGCTTTAGGACAGAAAAATCCGAGTTTTTGATGAACGTATTTGCATTACTTGGAAAGATTTTAAAGTGGTTTTCCCTTTTCTTTCAGATAAAGTTGAATTTTGTAACTCATTATCTTTCTTAAAAATGTTAAAAACATCCTTAAATTTGTAAAGTTTTTAGGTAGACTCACACTATCAAATTAGTTTCAAATATTTGAAAAAATGTATTTTTTAATAAAGAACAAGTCATAAGTTTTATGAAAGTTTTAAGCTTTAATTTAAACTTGTCAGATTCAGCGTTCCCGTATAGGTAAATTTTAAACACTGAAAGCTTTAAGTTAGCTTCAAGCTTAATGCCAGTATTTAAAATTTTTTAACATGCTTTTAGTCAGCTTCAAGCTCCACACAGTTTGCCCTAAGATTTAAGTTAGTTTCAAGCTGTAAAGTCAGTTTTAAGCTTTAAAGCAGCTTTAAACTTTAAGTAATAGCTTAAGGCCAGTTTTAAGCCAGACTTAAATTTCAAGACAGCTTTAAATCAGCTTCAAGCTTTAAGCCAGCCTTAAGTTTTTGGTAAGGCTTAAAACAAATTATTATTTTTCGTTTATTGATTTGTGAGTTATTTTGATGTAATTTCGATCCACCTTCACTTTGGTGACAATTTTATGTACTTAAAATCACTAAACCTCTCTGCCCAAAACGTGGTCTTCAAAGGGTTAAGTTTTAGAAAAGAATCGTGATTTTATACCACATCAAGAATTTCTTAATCACTACCAGTCTTGCAAATGAGAACAACTTGAACGTGTCCCAAGGCCAAACAGAGAAATTCAATCATCTCGATTAGCCACTGAATCTAACCGTGCACCAATTGGAGTGAAATTGTTCTTGCGCGGTAAGATGGGTAAAAAAGGGCATTAGATAAAAGAAAAACAGAGATTCTTGAGAGGCTATTTTGTCATCGTCGAGACCACAAAATTGAATCTCGTGCCAGTAATTTGAGAAAATTGAGACAAGTAGCGCAGGAATTTGTAACGCAATGCCAAACATATGAGGTGTACCTTAAGAATGTTGAGCCAGAAATGGCAATGACAAGAGATAATGGCTCTTTAGTAGTAGAAAATGTCCATCTCGTTACGGTGGTGGATTGAGATTCTTTCTTGTCTAGGCTTCTTTCTCGTGACATGTCACCGATTAGCATGTCGACGTGCGTTTTTCCATTCTATTCACCATCCACATTATTGTCTAATTATTGCAATATTAGCCTTCATTCGCCAAACTCTCTGGCTGAACATGAGTTGCGGGATTATATTGGAGTGACTTCCAACTCATTATCTTTTGCTTGGATATTCACCGCATGTGTGATTGTGAGGAATTCACGATGGAGGGAGCTATGACTATTAGAATTGTAGAGCTCGTTCCATTAGGCGATACAACCAATTTCACGCACGTGTTCTATTAATCTACACGATTTCTCCGGCTCATATATATATGCTCCTCTCATCGATGGTATTATTGCGATGATGACGATGCTCTCGAGGTTAGAATTTTTGTTCATGATGTACATCAATCGCATTGAGTGCCATTTCCAAGATTCTCCAACATTGCGCATTCAAATGAGCCTGGAAAGATGTCTCTCGCCTCTTCCCCCCCCAATTTCCCGTCAACTTTTGACTGGGCCTCATTGTTAACACTTTGTGGCTTTTTTTCCACCTTGAAGGAGAGATGACAGATTTTTTTCTCATTGCTCCTCCAAAGTCAATCGAATAATTGCATGAAAAGATCGAGATTGTGTCATCACTGGCTGGTTAAATGTATTTCCTCTGCCGAGGAGTTCTTCATCAGCGAATAGGAATATTCTGTGGCTCGCAAGAGTTTCTTGGAGAGTTCACAGAAAGCCATAGCCGTGATTGATTTAGCAATTTTGACGCTGGCAGCAGGTGATGATGATATAATTTGGGTGAAAAATGAGCACCGGTAATGGATGGTTCGTACATTTATCACTGACGCTCATTCTGTAATTTTTAAATTAACACACCAATGATGCTGTTTTTTCTCGTTGCGCATTTATACGATTTAGTGAGTATATGTGAATCCTAAACTTCTTGGGGTTTTTATTGAAAAATTCCCTGTTATGTCAACCATTCTGCAGTTTTTTAACCACTTGACCTCAAGAGTAAGTTACCTTATGAAAAACTAATATTTGTGGTTCTTTTTTCTAACTTCACAGTTAGTTTGAAGATAGCAGCTCTTAAAATTGTAAAGATTATGTTTTTTCAAACTTTTAAACATTTCCTAAACTTTGAAATTTCTTCAGGATCTTTCTTTCAGTTTCCAATTTTCACTCTTTTTAAAATTCCATTTTTTTCTATAATTCGTACACTTCTTTTAAGATCATACCCTTGCTTGGCCTTCACGTGTGAGACTCAAATGCAAAAGTCAGGGACCAAAGTCTTCAAACTAACAACTAAGTGAGAGGAAATTAAGATATTACACGATGGAAGAAGCTGAAGTCAACAATTTATTGCTTTTGTCTGCTAACTTATGTAGCATTAGAAATAATTTCTGGAGCAAATGTTTGATCTTCTCCGAGAAGATTTTCTATATAAGATTCTGCAGATGAGAGACAACTTCCATTAATAAAATTAAACCATCACGTTAAGTCAATTAACTAATCTTTTCTCCCAAGAAAGAGGGAGAAATCGATAGTTTTGTGCAATTCACATGATTTTTCAGCCCAATCCATCTCAGCATTTTCCCATAATGCATTTCCTCGCTGGTAATTTGTCTAATCGGAAGCCATGGAGGTGGCAGAAAAGGGGTATAAGAAACAATTAATTACTGTTCACTCCCTCGAGTGCTCTCTTGGGCGAAGGAATCAGTGAGCATAAATTGCAATGTGGCAGCAATTTCTTCACGGAGACGCGGCAGAGTGTGAAGAAATGCAACGCCATTAGCGGCGCGCGAAAGACATGCAATTAAATGGGAGGCGGGCGCACTTGGTGGATGGTTTCTGCAACAGCTAAGAGTGGTAGCTTGATGGCCCCCTAATAAATTACAGTCATTATCGGGATGTGTGATTGAGCGAATGTGTCTCGTGTGAAATGCACTTTTGTGGGCAAAATGAGCCGATTTTTCCTTGCAAATGCGCTACTGATGAACTGAAAGGCGCTTCTCTTCCGCAAGGCATGTGAAATGCGCATATCTTTCTCCTCTTCCCAAGCAAATGTGACGAACCATCGCATGAATAATACATGTCATAGCTTAATCATCATTTTAAGCATTTTCTTGCCTGGGCAATGATACTCTTCAGCACCACGTCTTGTAATTCATCCGTATAGAAATCACAACAAACAATGACTCTGCCATCAAATGATGTCTCTTGGACGTCTTTCTTCTTCGTAAAATCACGCACGTGCTCTCCCTCCAGGGAGAAGGTAAATTATGTAATTGACTTTACTTTGCATTTCCTCCGACGAATTATCATGTCTGACTCTGCAATAAAACACTGGAAGAATTTTTTTCCCCAACAAAGTTGTATATCTGAAGAAAAATTATCTCTTTTCGCAGTCATCCCCAAGCTCTTGTGAACATAAAGTAGAAGCACCAAAAACAGCCACTTGAAGCTGTTCCCTCTCTCAGAAATCTATAATGACTCCTTCTGAGACAGAGAATGAGACATGAATTTCGCTAATCCCTCATAAATTTTTTGTTGGAGACTTTCTACCATCAGGGAATCGCGATTCAATCACCGTGAGGGAATCATGAAAGATAGAATTAGATCGTAAATGCTCAAGTCTCTGAGATGGCCCACCGCGACGTGTGAAGGCGTCTGATGGATGACAAGGGGCGAAGACTAAAGAATATTTTGAAAAATGGATTTTAATTTTGAATTTTTAACGAATAAAACAATACTTAATTTTATTACAAGTTCTGAATTTAATAAAATTTCTTAAGATTTTCAAAAATTAAAAAAAAAATGTTTCAGCTTCTAAAATCTTCAAACCTTCATTTTTTGAATTGTTTAAATTCCAAATGATTCCAGTCAACAACCCCTTGATCTTTCTCTTTGGCTGATCGTAAAGTGCAAAAATTCCAACTTACTTTTATGGGTGAATTTTGTGCGGGCCATAATGCGAGGAGAAACAGCTGGACACCACTTTAAGTCATTCTTCATCACCCATCACATCCATCCATGTCTCACTGGCTGTGCTGGAGACCTGTGCAATTAGTTGATAATTCTAATGCCTAATGTCTTTTTTCCAATGCTCACTCCCCTGATAAATTGTCTCTCGCTGGATGGAACTTTAATTTATATGGAGAGCTTTCGACACAAATTGATATCCACGCTTCGAATAAATTAATACCATTTATCGGGAATGCGGTATTAACTCTCTTTTTTTCTTCCACCTTCTAAATTGAGACGCGGCCGATACTCTAGGTAGAGGTTCTTCTCGTTTTTTGCTCCATACTCCATAAATTTGTCACTGAAATTAAGAAAAAATCAATCAATGATAAATGACCTGACGATAACACCGGAGAAATATTCACTAGAACCGTGTAACTTGTTTTATGCAAAATCCGTGTAAATTATTTAACATAAAATGATCGTTAAATTTCCGGGATTTATATACATTTTCTTATAGAGACATCTTCATCACCTAAGATGATTTGACTTCTTTTTCATCTTTTTACGTCTTTCTCTTCACTGATAAATAAGGCCACAGAGTGTTTCCTGGAGCCGCCAGGTTTAATCACCGAATATACCGTGACCTTATAATGTATTCGAAAAATTTTATTGGTTTTTTATTCCCGAATTTGCTTTGGAACTAAACACGTTATATTTTCCGTAATAAATGCTTTTTTTCAAAACTTATCCGTTGAAATGCAATTGATCGTGAAATTTTTACTCATCTTCAACATTTTATTTTAGTAATTCAATGCTGGTAGCTCAATTTCTCGTGAAAACATGAAGTTCCATCTAAAGTGGAGTTTCTTTGGTGGCAAGCAAAAGCAATTTGAATGTATAAATATGGCAAGAGCCAATTTCATAAATGGCGCACACAAGACTCAAATACACTGTGAGGGAAATCCTCTTGTCCTCCCACCCGTCGTTCAACCGCCCTGAGCTTTCACCATCATAGATGATGTTCCGGGAAGTAAATGCTGAATAACCATCATGCAAAATGAATGGATGCTGTGAAAGCTACTTAGCAATGCATTTCATATGCACACACTCATGCACCGTTCGTTGAGGGGTGGCGAAGGGCGAAGGCCCCAAATGTTGGGGCAACACATACTTATGGCCGCTATGTTCGGTGAGCTCGCCTCAGGCGATTTCCTGCTCAAATTCAAAATTCATCCAGCCATGTTTACAAGAGACTACCTCGTGTGCTTCCACGGTTGAGATTCGATGTGTGGGTGGGAAAATTGTAGCTGCTGCGACCCCAGATTTTACCAGAATGGTATAATAAAGCTTTAGGTACAACTCCCGCCATATCCATAGCATTTCTGGGAAATTCAAATTAGCTCAAATATTAATTTGCTGAGACAATAATTTAGCCACTTTTCAATGAGAATTTCCATCAATTTTCCTTAACTTTAACGACCATCGTTGGATGGAGGCGAAAGGTGTGTCATTTGCCAAATGGCTAATTCAAAGCAAAAATTACCACTCTCATGTGCAATGTGTTAAAATGCATTTTCTCTTTGACGCTGTTGTGCCCTTTTCGGTATTCTTATTCAGTCGTATGGAAGATTTTTCACATTTTCCAAGCGAATTCCTCCAGGAGATTTTTTTTATCTTTCTGGCAAATGGCAGATGTTGCAAAAGTGCAAAATAATAACGCTTTAGAGAGAGCTCAAACACCCCCCTATATGATTCTCGTAATGAATTGCTATATGGATTCCCTTATTTGTCATCTTATGAGTGCATTTTACGAGATGAATTTTCATTGTACCCACGGGACATTTTCCTCACCCTCTCCATTTTGCAAATAATACTCCGGAAAGATGTAAAGTAAAATGAGAAAAATAGCCTTGTTGAATGGCTAAATAGGGCACATTAAAATGGTGTTTGGCGCGGGAGAGGAGCGTCAAACTAATAATTAAAATAGCACATAAAATTTTTTATTGTTTATCACTCCATTAAATATAGCAATTGTTTCCCTCACAGATTACCACAATAAAATATTTTAAGAATCTTCTCTGTGGTTTCTCCCATTTCCCATTAAACATTGCACTTTCCACGTGCCTTTTGATTTCAATATTAAAAAATCATTTGAGAGTTGTAAATAGCTTTAAAATTTAAAAGAAAGAGATTTCTTGTAAATTTCTCAAAATTTATCAGTTAAAATTGAATTTAACGGTCACTTTAAAAGTTACTAGAAATTTATCTATTAATATTTTATCCCATGTTAGTGATTTTTTTAGAGGCAAAAAAAACTGTGGAATGCTGATAAATTTATCAGAGATTTGATAGCGGTGTTCATCCTCAAATTGTGTATCTCTATTGATGTGGATTGTGTGTTAATTAGTGAAGCACAGGTGAGGTGGGAAGATGCGGACACGCCAATGTGAAACTCTTCATTGGATGAGGCCACAAACATTGGCTGGGCACAAAAGGCGACAAGATGAACGACACACATTTGTCAACGCTCCAGAGTGATTTTTCATGCGGCATTGATGTGTGTGATTAACACCGTGAGGAATTCAGCGGATGACAGAATGAATCTATAGCGCTCCACCAGACACCATCACAATTGAGCTCTTTTCCTCCCCCTTCGCGCAATGGACGCAGATGTGGATCTGTCGACGCGGCAATTTTCCTGCACACGTGATCAGCCGCCCAGCATAGCTTTCCTGGGCATCATCGCATTGTTCAGACGGATGGACAGAGATCCATCGGGGCGACAGAGTCATCAGTGACATGATGTGCGACAGTGAAAAATATGAATTTAAATGAGACGAATTGTAAGATTTATAGCACTGTCGCCTTATTCTTCAGCCCATGCACGTGGAGGGAGAGACTTTTTTCTCACTAGAGGCAAAAGGAGTGACAGGGAAATTAATTACAATTAGGAGTTTGTGCGGAGGATTCCTTCTGAGAAACACATTCTCAAACAATAAGAATGGTGTTTTACTCGTAATTTAACCGCCAAAGAGATCAAACTCTACGAGTTGACCAGGAAGAAACAGAGTCATCACGACTGAGGAAAAAAAACACTATGGCCATCAAATGCTGATTAAAGGCAACAGAGCTAATTAAGACACTAATTTGTAATTTTCACAGAGGAAACCATCAACTCTGATCTCACTGACCACTCTTCGTCTGGCGGGGCGAACGAAGGAATTACAAATTGATGTCTGAAATGAGTCAATCACAATGATAAATGCAATTTAATTTATTCATGGCGAGCCAAGGAATGCTCTTTTTTTCACCTTCACACTCTTCGGCTGGAAAGCTCACCAGAAGAAGATCTATGGATGTCTTGTTTTTTTCTTACGCTCTTCCTCAACTCTACCCTCAATTTCCAAGTGTAGTGTTTTTTTACCAAGCATCGCCTCTTTTGGTGTTGCTCTGGCAATGGATAAGTGCGACACCAAATTCAACATCAGCACCGACCGCCCATATATCATCAGTTCCAGTTTGGAATGAATTCATTTATCCGGAATTCTATTTGAGCCTCACGTACGAAATTCCTCTCGAGGATTATTTTAATGAGGCACTTTTTGGAGGCTGTGTGGAGCTGTTGGTACACCCGGAAAAAATTGGACGCAATACTCTCTCATGTGTGTGATTTTTTGCTGCTCATCTCCCCTTTGATCGCATTTTTTTCTCCCAGGCTCACCTCCTCTTCCCGGCCACCAGATCTACGTATAATGCTCATTGGGAATTAGTCACTCACAAGGGGGAGATATTAGAACCGGAAGTGGTGTACAGAGAAAACAGGAAGTGTACGATAAAGTATAAAAGAAATAAATTTTGGGGTAATTTTTAGCCTGTTTTACTAAGAAACTTTACTCTCTTAGCCTATAACCTAGGATGAATAAAAAATGTCTAAAATTTCTGGAAGTAATTGGTAGTTTCAATTTGATTAATTTTAGAAAAAGTTGGATTAATTTTAGCCTATTACAGGATCGACTGTAGAACATCATTGGATAAATTTTAAGGTAGATATAGGATTAAATTTAGAATTAAATATAACGATTTTTAAATGTAATGAAAATTTTCGAAATTTCAAAACTTAACTGAATTTTTGAATGTGGAATTGTATCAAAATTTCTCTCTATAATAAAGCGAATAATTTTTAGAATAAGCAGAGCCAGAATAAATACAATATTTTCCAGCTCAATTTGCCCTTGTGATGTACTCTTTTCTTAACTTAATCCTCTTCCCTTGCTCACTGAGTACGCTGAGGTGTTTTTGAAGCTTCGCGCCGAACAGCCATTTAGACAACTATATACGCACCTCTCTGGCTTATTCTCTTTTTTGTGCCGTTGTATAGCCACCTTTTGCATTGCCCATAGAGAGTCTAATCACTCATAATCACTCAATTAGACTTTGCCATACGAGAAGCAATCTTTCTTACTAATTTTTGGGGTGTTGCCACTATATCAAATTATTAAGCGCGGCAATGTCTTCATTCGATATGCTGTTTGAGCTCATGGAAGGACAATTTTCTGGGCATTTAATTAGTTTCTGGGTAGAGGAATTTTATTATGAGAAGGATAAGTGCATTCTTGAGGTCCAAGACCGCCAAAAATAGTGAGACACTCCTCGAAAGGTTCTCGCTGGGCTCATCATCATGAGAGCAGCGAATGCGGTGAGATGATCATGAATCGACAGAAATGTCAGACAGGTCGAATTCTTCACACGTCAAAGTGTGGCATTTCGCTTTAATATAAATATAATTTATATATCCAAGGCTCTGGAGGGTATCGCATAGCCGACACAAAAATGCCGCCTCACCACAGATCCGTCACTCAATTTTTATTATTTATCTCTCTCCCTTCTTCGTTCTGACGATTCATACATCACCAGCTCTTGACCATCAACTCTGCATATCTCACCCACACCCCATATACCCTATACTGGTGGAATTCTCAGGGGTTGGAAAATTGCCCAGAGGATTAATCACATGATGAGAAAATTTATCAGAAAATTAAGGGAATTCCATCCACTATAATCTTGAGAGCTGCTCAAATGATATTGAAAGTGCATTAGCGTGCCACTTGGTCTCACATCAGCGAAATTCTCTTGCGCGCCCGTTCTTGATGGACTTCCCGTTTCCGTTTCCGGCATGCATCACCCACACAATTGACGACTGATGTCACACTGATAGAAACGCCCTCGCCTGGATGCCAAAAGACCGTGAAAAAATCACAGATGACGATCATATAGAAGTCGTAGAGCATTGACAGTGTAGAAAATTGTATGTTCTTGGGGTTCCCTATCTAAAAATCCCGGCCAAGCGTTACCAGAGTGAAATCTGTGTCCCTCGTCGGAAGTCGTCCATTTAAATTTGTTTTAATTGCACCTTCAGCTCCGTTAATTATCACCGAAAGGGAAGACAAGGCGTAATTGTGCAGATCAGCGCCAATGGTGTTGTAATTAAATCCATTTCTTCCCAAGGCGATTGATTGAAACATGCAGACGTTTTAATGATTCAGATTCGGGAAATATTCACTTGGAAATTTAAAATTATTCAAATATATTCAAAATTCACTTTTTCAATTCAACTGGACTAAAATTTATCATTGTTGAACGACTAAATTTTTATAAATCTCTTATTAAAAACAAATTTTGAAAACAGACATCTTGCCCTGATAAACCCCTCGGTATAGCTACCTATTTTTTGACCTTCCCTTTGCATCATAATTCACTCCTCCTCCCAATTTGTCGCCACATCTCACCATCAAATATGTCCAAATTGAATGTCACAACAAATTTACTCTCAGCACATATCGATATCAATTTTCAACATCAACACTGCTCGGGAGTCCCTCGCATTTTTCGACCCTGTTCAAACATATGTTTTGTCTTAAGTGACAATTTTCCCTTGAGGACTTGCCAACCCTCGAGAACATGACCGACAGATCCACAAATCACCAGCACTCGTTCGAGATTTCTGCTGAATCGAGATGTGGGCCCAGAGTGACCTGGACACCCTCCGGTTCCGGGTTTCGTCACGCTCGCCATTTGGGACGCAGCGTCTGGGATCGACCCCTGTAGCTCAGGCGCTAGACTCCATGCTGACTTCCTCGAGAGAGAGAGAGTCGCGGCCGGAATTCATGGGCTGAACTCCATCGTAAAGCATCGGTGCTGTGGGGGTGGAACAACACGCGGGAGATCGAGTCGCATGGTGGCCAATCCATTGTAAATCTTTTACACATCTTCCCCAGCATTTGGACAGATTCCAGTAATTGTGTTGGTTGAGGAATGTTCAAGACTGCAGATCGAGGTGAGATTCTGATGAGATGGCAATTGGAATCTTGCAGATCTTAGAAAACGGATTTTGCGGAAACGGTTTTCCGTTCAAAATCGTTAACTCTTTGAAACCGATTATTTATACATGCGATACAAAGAGATTTTTTTTTAATTTTTAATTATTTAATTGTTTTCTTATGTTTACGAAGTAGAAAGACGTACAATTTACAGTTTTTCAACTTTTTGAAATTCAAATAAATAATTTGTCAAAAAAAGAAAGAAACATTTAGATTTTTTGGAAAACTCGTTTTTGGCGCATTTATTATTATTTCTTTTTTTTTTGACTTTCCTAACAAATTTGAAAAAAGTCCTAGATTTAAAGATTTATAAAAAGCGGATAATGCCGTTTAAGATACAATAGCTTTTTCAAAATATTAAAAAAAAAAAACCGTTAGATTTTCTTTAAAATTTGAAAATCTTCCAGAAAACATTAGAACCTTTTATAAAATGTCCATAAATCGTTGGAAATTCTCTGAAAATCCCAAAAATTTACATTTCTAGATGACTCTCTAAGAATTCTACCACTCAAGTTAGACTTGCCACTTGTACTTCTTACTTTTGCACACCAACACGTACAATATTGGCGGAATAGAGAGAGCCTCAAGAGCTGCAACTAATTGGTGGAATTCTTGACGGCAAGGACATCACGTGAAAAGTGTGGATTGTGTCGAGGGAAGAACATTAGAGCAACTTTTTTCCTCCTCACTCATCATTTTAAACTTTATAATATTAATTAATGTGTGGCTGTTGAGCCGAGGATTGCGCAAAAGTGCCTGTCATGCGGTGATGAAACAAGAATTATTATTTTGATTACCTTGCTACAAATGTGGCTTCGACGATGGCCTTTCGTATGCGCCGCCACAAACATCATTTTGTTCGCCACTCTTTTTTGGTCATCAAACACATACTTCAAGTGTAATTAGATAGACACTCGTTGGATTTATTGCGACGCTCCATCTTGTTGATCTCCGGTGAGATTGACACTGAGGGGGTGGAGGAGCAGCTTGAAGAGATTTTTTGGAGGCACTCGAGACGCGCAATTCTCAATCAGCCTTGCCTCCACACACACTTCTTTTTTCAACACCTCCTCCTGCCATCGAGAAGGTGATAAGTGTTTTCTTTTATTTTTTTTTCTTTCTTCTCTGGCAAGTAATTCCTCAGTGAGAAATTAGTTGATAAAAATCTTGGTGTTTCTCTTGCTGTCATCGATCGCCCTCCAGCTGAAAAGTGTAAAATTTTAGCATTATAAAATGCACAGGTAATGTTGCCAATATTAATTTGTTAACAGCCACACTTTTACACACATTCGTGCTAATTGTAAATTACACTCCTCGCGGAGAGACATGTTGAGAGAATTTATGGATTTTGCACACACAGTTCATGTCCGCAATATTTACGACTCTTGAGGTCATTTGCAAACATCCACTATTTTATGCAACCTCGGGAAATTCCATTGCCAGATTCATCACCGTCTGACGAGACACACGACTGCTGGCTGAGATGAAAGGCCCTACGGCAAAATTTATTTGAGGAAAAATTCTCGAAAAAATATCCTACAGTCATTCGTGCTGACCATTTCAAGTTGGGAGAACATCCCGAGTAAATGGCGAGTAAATTTATGCCTCTATGGTTCACTTTCATTTGCTGACCTTCACGCCCCGCAGAAAATAAAGTTATTATATTTTTCTGAGTAATTGTTTTTAAAAGCCATTTGGCACTTGATAACTCAACCAACAGATCAACGGTGTGAAGAGAGATCTCTCAATTATTTGCTAATTGAGGAATTCTACCATAAGATATTTTTCAGTGTTTAACAACTTGGCAAAAAAGCTCGTGCATTACTGCACTTTATTGCGACTAAATTAAATTAAAAATTAAATAAAGTATTTTTTGAGTGAGAGTATTTTTTGCCATGTTACATGAATTAATCATTTTTCATTCTTCGATAAAATTTCACATTTTTTCCCACTGAATACCAAACTCATAAATTATAACTCCTGTTTGGAGTCACATCGATAAAATTCCCGCGACTCAATAATGGAAATGGAATTCGAGAGTGAAATATTTAGTAAAATTTATGAGTGGAAATTCAACCCTCGAAACATATTTTATATTTGATCTCCCACAATAGAGTTACATTTTCCCTCTACCTATACAATAAAATGTTGTTTGCGCTATTCCAGCAAATTAATTGCTCAAAAAGACAATTTTAGCAATATTTATAGGCTTCCAAATTACATCTAAATTGGCACGCACTGGGTGGGAGAGAAAGAAGAGATTTTATGTGCGAAAGGATATTCCCTTCACGAAGGATTTTTTTCCTACTCCTGAAAAGCCTGAACATGCGGTATAAATGTGAAACGAATTGTAGAGGAATGCTGAACTAAATTGGGATTTCTACTGTGCCTTTTTTATGATGGTCCGAGAACCCATCCACCTTCGCAAGGATTACCAATAGATGTGGACTTGAAACCATGCCGCCAATCAGTCTGGACAATAGAAAATCATTTTCTTTCCTCAAGCCCACACACTCTCTTTCTCCCTCATTCTCTCTTGGATGCGTATATAAGAAAGAAATTTCTCAAATCCACACATTTTCCATTTCGAACACCAAATTGAGTTGTATTCTGCTAGAAAGTTACTTTTTTTCTCGTACTCATGCCCTCACAAATTAATTCCTTTGCTCCCTATTTCATACTCAAAGAAATGGGATGAAATACACACGTGTTCTTGCTTTATGTGTTCCCAATTTAGTTCTGTGAATCTTCTGCGGCAGAAAAACCAATTTTGATTGGTAAAAATTCATCTCATCTCGAAATTAAGATAACGGTAAAGAATTTAAATTGGGCGAAATTTAGCAGAATTTGCAAAATATTCAGCAATCGCAAATTTAAACGACCTTTTTATTGCATGGCATAAAATTTCCACCAAAAACCGCTTCTTTAACATTTTTGGAGAATATCTAAAAAGAATTTTCTTTGATAAGCACAAAAAAGCTTCGTAAATTCTAAACAGTATTTCTGCTCATTTAATGAGTTCTCCCGGAAAATTCTTTTAAAATTTCTTGTTTAAAAATGATTGCCAAGTTTAGACTTGGCGGAGTGCCCCGACATGTTGCGTTTAGAGAGGAGGGAGTCAGTGGGATGATTTGCCGAATGGGTTTGACCTTCACTAAAACTTGCTATAGATTCTAGAGAAGTGGATCAGGTGTTTTATTTGAGGATGAAGTGGAATTAAAGACACTCACCGCCATTAGTTTGAACACCTTACAATTTTATAGGAAATTTCACTTGATCAACTTCATCGAATTGACATTTCAATCCAGTTGAATTCCGAGATCGGAGGCCTAATTTAAAAGTTGCTACGGATTGTAGATAAGTAGATTCGGTGTTTTATTTGGGTTCGTCCGAAGAAAATGATGGGGTTGAGACACAAGAACGAATTCTGGCTTAATACTCGTTTAAACCGTTTGAAACCGGTTTTGGATTGCAGGAAATTCAAAGACCTTTCCAATGAATACCCACATGCTCGGTTTCGGAGGTGTTTGGGGCGAGAAAATGTCATAAAATGTCCATTTAAACCTTTGACCTTGAAAAACCGTTAGACGGAATGTATAGAGGTCATTAGCATGTATGGATGAAAATTGCGTATAGTGAATCTACAAAACATATGTGAAAATGAAAAAAATCGTTAGAGCCGTTTTCGAGATATATCAGAAAAACATGATTTTATAGGGGATAGGGGGGCTTTTTAGAAAAATGAAAGGCCTGGTCCTGATCCGACGGTCGACTTTAGGGGGGTCCCCCGAAGACGCGAAGTCTCTATCTGCGACCATTTGGCCTCCAGGGCGGTAACAGACGGATAAACTTTCGGATTGCAATATTGCCATTTTTGTCAGGGCAATAAAAATCCACAGAAGTGTAAAAGAAATTGATATTTGGTGAAAATTTTACGATTAGTATAATTATAGTACATTTAACAAGGGGAAGATATTAGAGTTAAAGAGGAGTACACCACTTCCAGAACTTTTACATTTTGTGTGAAAGTTTCCCAATAATTCCAGCACTTCGAAAGTGTTAGAGAGCTTTGAAAGAAAGCTTCAAAGAGCTTTGAAAAGAGGCTCAAAAGGGCCTTGAAAGAAAGCTCAAAAGATCTTTGAAAGAAAGTTCAAAAAGGTTTTGAAAAATGCTTAAAAGTGTGTTGGAGGAAAGCTTTAAAGATTTTTAAGGGAAGCTTTGAAGAGCTTTGAAGATGCAAGCAACAAAAAATTTAGAACAGAAGCTCAAATAAACTTTGAAAGGAAGCTCAAAAAATTTTGAAAAAAGCCTAAAAGAGTTTTAAAAACAGACTCAAAACAACTTTGAAAGAAATCTTTAAAGAGTTTTGAAAAGAAGTTAAAAAATGCTTTAAAACGAAGTTTAAAAGAGCTTTTAAGGGAAGTTTAAAAGAGTTTTGGAGGAGGCTTTAAGAGGAGAAGCTTTAAAGAGCTCTCATCTCAAAGTTGTGGAATTTTCATTAAATCTCCACAAGTTCAAAAAGCTTTAAATGAATGGTTAAAGCTTATGTTGACTTAAAAGCTTTCACAATTTTGGAAAGCTCATAAAATCTTCTGAAAGTTCATTGGTTGCTTGAAAAATAGCTTAATTCATCCAAGAACTTCCACTTTCAAAGTCTTTCGCGAACTTCCTTGTACACCATTTCTGGCGATAATATCTTCCCCTTGGAATTTAACTGTAATAATGTCAGCAGAACTATTGTCGTGTTACAGCACCATTGTTGTGATATCTCTTTAACACTTACTTAAGTCAATTTTAAGTTTTCCCCGAGAAAATCGTGAAATTGACCAGTTTTCCCTGATTAAATTTAATCACGTGTTCCAACTTTTATGTACCTACATATTTTAAAAAAAAATATTTTTCATTTTATGAATTCACAGACGAAATCAACAGCATATCCATCTTGGCATTACAACAATGCTTGTCACACGAAATTAGTGATGATTGGATTTGTGTTTGATTATTTGACGATGTGAAATCGAAAGGGTTGTTGGTTTGTCGGGTGAAGGAACAATGAAAAAGTTTGTCTCTCTTATGCATTGTGCAAACAGAACATGGGCGGGGTGGGGGGTATTACAAATTTATGTACAATAAACATACACTTCAATCATGTTCTATCTCCTCCATCGCACGAATAATTGTGGGATATCATTGCGTGTTCCCCGTGATTTAATAATGGATAGTCGAGTGGCAAAGTCCTTTTAGTTCCCCGTTCGCATTCACTGTTTGTTCCATACTATGTACAAATATTTGTTGACGCTAAATGAACGATGAATAATTTCATTTGTACAGACCGCTTTGCATTTGATTGCTTGAGAAAATATTTGGGAGATGAGCCACAATTGATATGGTTAGAGATAATTTTCCTCTCAAAACTGATTAGGATGCATCCCATTATCTGGATGTAAAATGCTAGCAAACTACCCCTCATTAGTTCATCCTCCAATTATTTGTCTTCATTGAAATGTAAAAATTCCGACGAAGACGCACCTTTGCATGCGTAGCGTTTACCTGACCACATCTTGATACAAAGCTGCCATGAAGTCTACTGAATTCAAAGGTGATGGTAAGATTCTACCAAGTGGCGGCACTTTCAGAGCCCCAGAGATAACCAGAAGACAAAAAAAACACTGCAGAGCCTGTGAGAGGCATGGAAAAGAGGCAAGAGCGTTGCGAGAAAAGAAAGAAAACAAGGAGCAAAAATTATTAGAGAAACATCCTTTTGAGATTGCCGTAAAATTAGGATTTATTATCACAGCGTGTTTTTTTTCTCTTTTTCTACTCGGTTCACCCTCAATGGCTGGTTTTTTATCACTTTGCCCGGGTGCTGCTCCTAATCGACTAACGAAGAAGCAACACCTCTTGTCAATGAGCAGAACAATTTATTGTTGATTCATAATTTATGACTTGAATGAAATTATTGGCAGCTGCGGGGTGCAAATTGTGTTAAATTGGTCTCGACTTTTAATTAATTGTATAAATCTTGCGCCATCGAGGGAGCTCCTTCGCAGACGACTTAAACGCCAAATTAATGTGCATTCTCTCCCCCTCCTGAATTTATTTTTCACCCCCCCGTACAGCTTCCATGTAATTTTTGGGCATAGATGGGAAATTTTTCGAGACACATAAAGATAAAATAATTTAGAAATGAACTCAAACGCAAAGACCCGAAAACATCAATTTTGATTAATAATTCTTCCAGGATTTCTCATTAATTTCTTATGCCTCTTGACGCGTCTCGCGGGGATTTTTGTGGGTCTTTTATTGCACCTTAAATGCTGGCGGGTCGCTTCAGATGGGATTTAACACAATGTGGTGTATGTTGTTTGCTGAAATACCGATGAGGTGCTAAAGCTAATTGTTACACTGACATCAACAACCCTCTCTAGATGCATAAATTACTTGGACGGCTGATTAGATAATGTTGTTTTCATGTTTTGTTGTTGGGTGATCTTGTTGATCTTCAGGTGGGCTTTGTTGAAAATCTCTTTTGCCATCTCCTTCTGCTTCTGACCTGACCTGGGGCTTCTTACTGCATTTCTGAGGTCATTTGGATTAGAGAGAAATGATCTCCTGTCTTGTGCGTTACCCAGAATTCTGAGAAAACAAATTTCGTTTTTGCGATTTTTTACCCACCTTTAATTCTTCAATATCCCATCGTAATCTTATGGCTCTGGGTTCTTTCGCCTTTAGCTTAGAGATTTGCACTTTTTTCTGGTCCATCTCATCTCTCCCATGCAATCAGGCAAAATTCTTGTCACTTTTGGCACTTTTGTGGATTAAATGCTGAAGCCTAAAACATTATTTTACCAAGTAACTCTTGCACTCAAAGTTTGAAGTAAGGAGTATAGCTAAAAATTCATGGAAGATAGATTTTTTTCTCTTTCAAACTGAGAGAAACCATAATTAACTGATCAACCAAATTGAGAACGTGATGAGGTGTGATCCGTGTCGATTCCGAAAATTTATCTCACGTTTTTACTCAATAAATCCCAATCCCATTTCCACATCCACCCATGTGCAAATGAATTCTCAAATTGTTTTGTCCCATTCACAACAGTTTCTTTCACGCATTTCGTGCTCAAATCGCCATGGTTGGCTTTTTGGGGGAGAGAGAGGAAGAGATGGGGAGAACAAAAACTCCACCTCATTGAAATCGCCTTCTTGACGCTCCGATACCTCTCCATTGAGGCTCCCCAGATACAACTTCTTGTGCTTGGAGAATCATCCAATCTTTGGGCACGTATAGCACGCAATCATAATGCACCGAATCCGAGGCCAAGAATCCATATCAATGGGAGGCAATTGAGAAAAATTGAGAGTAGACCAGGAGCAATTTTATAATTTCCACCTTATAACATTACAATGCGAAAATTGTGTGTCTAAACCCGCATATGTGTGTTTGTTAATAATACAGTGATGAGTCAGGAGAATCTGCGCGCCCAACGCAATTATTCCAATGAACCTGAACGACACTCCACAAGAAGTCGATGGATATTTTTCAGTTCAGCAACAACATTGTTTTTTTTTGTTTCAATGCACGAAGCCACCACCCAAGGGTGGCAAAATTTGTGTCTCTTGGCGAAAAATATTGTGTGTATGAAATTATGCTCTTCCAGCTTCCCGTTATATGCTCGGTAAAAAGAATCATTCACTGCGTCATTTGAACACGTGACACGTAATCAATGCACGATGGATGCTGAAAAAAAGTTACGGCACTCGCATTGTTAATTTCACAAACTATATATTATTGCGACCATACAAGGGAAAAAAATATTGCGAGGTGAATGGTTTCGATGGCCATTTCTGCCCCAAATTTTATTTTACTCGATACAATTTCCGGAGTGAAACCAAATTTCGCGGCGCGGCTGGAAAAAAATCTACCAGCTCCTTTGTCTCTGCTGGCTTGTGTGAAAAATACCCACGTTGAAATTGAAGCGGAATCACGTTGGGAAAAACAACACTTTCCCAGCAATTTTTACCCGCACCGACCGTTCAATTTTCCAGCAAATTTCCTCACACACGTCGTCGTCGCCAAGAAATGCGTATTGATTAAATAATGATTATTATTTGAGGTGACTCGACTAAATATTCGGTTTGCCACGCGACATCCCATCATTTATCGCTGCCACCCCTCACCGAAGGGATCACTTTCTTTGCCACCTTCCCCGATGTTCTGCGCGACGTTCCACTTCCAGAAGCACCCTTCGGCAATTTTCTGGACATAAAACCATTAATATCTAATCACAAAATTAATTTAACTTTTCCCACGTTCGGTTGTTTTGTCTTGTGGTGAACAGAGTTTATTGGAAATTTCTAATTTTTAGCTTGAAATAATTTATTCTAAATAGTAGATTGAAAGCGATGTGACGAAAACACAAGATTGTTTGTTAGATAA
>CAKKOB020000171.1:13728-35165 GCA_918844115.2 Phlebotomus perniciosus | reverse complement strand
GCATACGAGATACTCGAGAGTGACTGGAGTTCAGACGTGTGCTCTTCCGATCTAAAGTGAAATTAATACCGTCGATAAACACCCGATTATATTGTTAACGAGGCGCTTCGCGCCTCTCTTTGCGTGGTTTGTGGTTTATGTAGTAACTTGTATCCATTAAATTAAAATTTAGAATATTGATTTAACGGATAAAAAGTCGAAAATAGGAGATCTTTGTAAGAAATATTTCAAAAGGGCTGGAGGGGTCTATCCCCTATAATATTAAATTACAGGGTACATTACTCCAATCAACCCCTTCATACATTGTGAGCCGCTAGCGCATCATCTTAGAGATGAAAAAGTCGAAATTGTCTGAAAAAATGGGTAAATTTGTATGAAAGTTACTAATAGGGGATGATGGGGCCTTCTCCTATAGTATGGGGTTGTAGGTGTACCCATTCTGATCAACCTTATCGTTCAACGTGACCAGCTAGCGCTTCATTTTTATGGTTAAAAACTCGAAAATGCCTGAAAAATTGGGTAAATTTGTATGAGAGGTACCAATAGGGGATGGCGAGGCATCTTCTCTATACTCCAAAGTTACAGAGGACACCACCCTTATCATTCCCATCATACATCGTGACCCGCTAACGCTTCATCTTATTGGTCAAAAAGTCAAAAACGCCGAAAAAAGTGGTAAATTCGTATGGGAGGTACCAGATAGGGGAGGTGGGGGATGTTTTCATATAGGCTATGTCCCAACCTGTGACGTCAACTATACCTATGCCAAATATCAGCCAGATCGGTTCAGCGGTTTGGCCGTGATGTGCGTACGCACTGACAGACAGACAGACAGACAGACACACACACACACACACACACACACAGACAAACATTTTGGAGATGGGTATTTTCGGACTCCTGGAGTCACGTCCGATCGAGATTTAATGGTTTGGGGGTGATCAGGCCAATTCAGATATGCACACTTGGCTTTATGTAATAGGATTGCTATTATAAAAGCAAAAAAGGGGTTTTTAAGATAAGAAAGAATAAAATTATTCACCTTCTGAGAGAAGCTCGTTCAGTTTCTGGATCAGAGAAGAACATTGCGGATGTGCTTCATTTCTCTTGCATTTTTTCTTTCTTGCAGAGAGGATAAAGAAAAATGCCATCACTCATTGTATAAACTGTTTTTTTTTCACATATTTCATTATTTACGCAAGGAATAAGTTTTACCATTTATAATTGGTGAAAATTAGTAAATTCATAGTTAATTCATTGTCTCTATAAATTAAACATCTATTGGAAAAGATTTCAATTGTTATATCTTGAAAAGTTCATCTATATATACCGATCAATATGCTTTTAAATACACGATTTGATTCAATCACTGGGAGACTCCTTGCCAGTGTCACAGACATAACTTCCCGACGGGATTTCCTCCTGGGAGTCTCCTTTTGTTAGTCATATTTTAACGATAAGGGTATTTCCTACTCTTGCCGGAAATTTCTATATTGACACACAAGACAATCTCTCCCTCCTCGCTCTCTCTCATCCTCATGCCTCGAGACTGTCGAGAGAATCTGCCTCCGCGGCTGCTGGTGATTATAAGGATGAAATGTCCATCAGGGCGTTGTCCTGCTGATGATGGTGGTGGCGATAGAGGAGGCTCGTGGCCTGGTCTCACATGTGCGCCAGCGGAGCCATCGTCCTCAGGGACTGCTGCTGATGCTGCTGCTGCTGCAGATCCGGTGACACGCTATTGTGCTGATACATGAGACTCCGCTGATGTTCAACAGCCGCCGTCGTCATCGGATCCTGCGAGATGCCGTACATCGTCATGAGATTCGTGATCTCGGGCTGATAGTCACTCGATCGCTTCATCAGGTTGTTGTTGCCGGCACTCTGGGTCGCCAGCGGCCCAGGTGACACGGGCTCCGACTTGATGCTGGTGTCACTGGGACTGTGGCTTTGGCATGACATCTGGGAGCCGGGCTGCGTCATCCCGTACGGTGAGCCGGGCTGTTGCTGCGACAGACCACTGTACGGACTACCCGGCTGTTGCACGGAATTCCCACTGCCGCCACCCGATTGGTAGGGACTCGTCTGACCACCGGCCACAGTGCCGTACATCCCATACGCCCCTGATCCCATGTAGTTGATGTTGCTGGCATTATGCATCTGGGCCATGTCGTATCGGTGGTAATTGCTCATGTAGGCATTGTGCTGGGCCGATTGATAGGCCGTCGGATCGTGCATCATGTAGCCATTAGGCATGTATCCATTCGGTGGCATCTGATACATGTCCCTATTCGCGACGGCCGCCTGCTGGGCCGATATGGTTGATGTGTTGCGACTGGGATCGCTGGTCTGCAACAGTGATCCTACCCCCAGTGGGTACTTCTCCTTATTCTTCGTGAGGGTTTTTGTTTTTCGCCTCGGCCTATACTTGTAGTCTGGATGCTCCTTCATGTGAACCGCTCGCAATCGCTTCGCCTCATCAATAAACGGCCTCTTCTCCGACTCGGACAAATCCTTCCACTGCGCCCCCAGCCTCTTGCTAATCTCCGAATTGTGCATCTTGGGATTATCCGATGCCATCTTGCGCCTCTGGCCGCGCGACCACACCATAAATGCATTCATGGGACGCTTCACGCGATCAACATTCTGATTCTTACTTGATGTGTTGTTGTTGTTGTTGCTGGTGGACAGGCCACCGTGGCCGGTCTGGCCACTGGCCGTGATGTGATGCTGCCCACCCATTGCTGTTGTCTGGGGTGGTTGCTGCTGATTGGGGTGGGATGCACTTGGACTGAGGCCGGATGTCTGTTGCTGACCATGGAGGGGCGACGAGTGGGCATTGTGAGCCTGATGCTGATGACCAGTCATCAGCCCTGAGGCGGCTGTGTTATTGTGCTGTGACGCCATGTGGGCCATGTGGGGCTGATGAGTGATCTGTGATTGTGCCAACTGCGACTGGCCCAGATTCATCATGCTCAACGGCCCCAGGGATCCATACGGTGATCCACCGTGCAGCGATGATGGGTGATGTGGGGGCATTGTGGCGTGCAAAATTCCCCCCTTCATGTCGGCCTCCATCGTCAGCATGTCGTCGGTATCCCTGATTGAAAACAGTTTGGTGTAGTTTCTTATATCCCCACAGTTGTTAGATGGTCCTCCTCTCTCCCTTAACACCCCGCCAGGTACGGTCTTTCACGAAATTACAATCACTTTTGTGTTATTCTTTAACGGTCACAGGGGGTGATAATACATTTAGAACAAACACTTCCAAATTAACCATGCACTACTTATACCAGCAGAGTATTTTAAATCATCCCCTATCGTAAACACCCACTCAATTGTTGATTGTTTGTCTGGTTGATTTAATTTGGTCCAAACACAGGATAACACCACATTTGAAGAGTGGACAAACACAACAATTGCTACAAAATTCTCAACACTGCACGCTCAAGAGACATGTGACTATAGGAGCAAACCTCCCTTCACCACTTGCAGATCAGCAAGAGATAATCAGTTCATATGTGTTTATTATTTTCAATAAAACTTGGTATGTTAAGAACAATAAAGGTCCCGTGGACAACACTATTTAACACATCTGAAGGTTACAGCAGTTACGGATTGAATGGAGGCCTAACGCGAGACCATCCGTAAAATACCTCCACACACTTTGGACTCGAGCACCTTTCTGTCTCTGATGCTGAAAACCTGTTCGAGGTGAGTCTCTCGGGCGGCATAAAAAATTATATGTATGCGAAGAGAAGCGCGACGGACCCAACACACACTCTTGCCTGTACAGCACTACTTCTGCTGCTGTGACCATCGGTTGGCAACTTCTTACCCAACTATACACATATTCAAGCCAACCCCCTCCACCATCATTGGCAATCAGGCAAAGCTGGTTAGCAAGACACAAAGGGACGCCTGCTCATGTATTCAGCAACCAATTGGTAACGCAGTTCTCAGCGCATGTTCCCTCAAGATCTGGGCGGAGCGAGATCCCCTCTTCATATTCACAAACATTCAAACATAACCGTCACACCGTTGCCACATTTCCCATCTGGATGATATACCCGAGCTTTCACTTCCATGCACGTAAATCATTCGCAAGTAGCCTAGCATATACGGTGCGTAGCCAACTACTTATAGGGGAATCATATTTATATCACTCAAGGCATTACCTTCATGTATTACTACACCGTTTACAGAGATTTTAGGTGTTGTGTGTGAGCCTGTGTGTCAGTGTTTTGGGGATGAAATGTGTTATGTTTGACGGCTCTGTGATTTATGTATTTCGTCACCCTGTATCCAGAGAGCGAAAAAAAACTACCCACCCTTCATGTTGGATGTAGTAGTGCTAAATAAGGGTTATACCGTGCTGCGCATAGTGGCAGTCCATCTACATATTTGCGCGTATTCCTGTCGGCGTGAAGGCAGAAGGAAAGAAAAAATTGAACCGGTGTAAAAAAAAATCCTCCAGCCAAATAGGGGTGAATATCAAATCAACTGATTTACTTTCACGTTCTCTCTGTGTTCAAGTATTTCGTCGTCCCGTTTCACACAAGGTCTCAGACCGCGTCAAGTTTTCTCTTGAGATTTTCTTCAACCCCTCCACTATCCGATGAGGTGCCAAAGGGTTGCATGTCTGCACAGTAATATTGCGAACATTGATTTTATTAAAGCTTCTCATCCACCACTTTAACCCAATCGATATGCTTTATACCTACATATAACATTAGATTCAATTCTAATGGTTCTAATGGTGGATTATAGCGATGGAACATTTTGTATCTTTTTTAATTGCCTCCTGAGGGCTAGTTAGTTCATCATAAGCTAACCACCAGATGATGAGGTTTTGAGGAATTAATTAGAATGAAACATGAATCCATAAAAAGCGAAAAATTCGTTATTCAAGGGAAGATTTCAATTAAATAAATTGTACACCATACAAAGACTATACGCGCACTTCCTTATCCTATGTACACCATTTCTAGCTTTAAAGTCCTCCCCTTGATTATTTTTTGAACTCATCTATGGCCCACAGAGGCGCAAAAAACAACACTCAACACACAGTTTTTAATCAAGCTAGAGAAAAAGAATCCGAAAAAAACTCCATTAAACTTTCATGATTTTGTTGACATATGAGAGCAACAATAGAAATTTGTTTGAAAATGCATTTGTTGATATTCATGATTTACTTGTTGATATTGTGAGAAAAGAAGAGAGAAAAATCTCACATGATTCATTCGTGCTTAAAGAATTACAAGAAAAGAAATCAAAATATTACAATAAAAATGTGTTCTTTCAAGAGAGCCCCGCAGAACGCAAGGCAACGACAAAAAAACCCAATCCCATTGAGCACAAGGTACAATAAAAGATCGTATTATATGTTGGTCAGAGTGAAATGGGATAAAAGAAAGTGTAATATTCCTTTGTCTCCTCTCGTCCAGACATAAATTTGAGGCAATCAACACTTAAACGCAATGCCGAGAATTTATATTAAGCAGTAATTTAGCGGAGATGAAAAATTTCGTTATATCGCTCATCGGTCGGTAAATCACTTAGTTTCACAATTATCACAAATTTTCGCATAATTACCTTTTTCCATCGCTCTTGTCACCTTCCTTCTCCTCGGTCTTCACAGTCGTGGATGTTGAAGCTTCCGGAGCTTCAGATTGATTTGTGGTGTTCATCAGCTGCAGAAAATATGATGCTGTGAAAGGATTGCAGGGGAAAACCGTGACTGTTGGATTCTCCAGAAGAGATTTCAGAATACTCTTTCTGGACTCAGCCATAAGACCTACCAGAGGAAAACAAGAGAAACAAGTGTGAATAAACAATTCTTTTCAAATTGCAGACAATTTATGAGGCAAACAGAAAAAAACACCTTTCTTTTCGTGAGGAAACTTTTTGGTAATTTCCAACAATATTCCTCGCACTCTTTTAAAATGATCCCAAACGCTAAAGAGCTCAATTGTGACTGATTTTAATTGTGGCAAAGTGCAATTTTGTATCTGGGAGAGGCAAAAAAGCAAACTGGTTGAAACTCTGAGGTTTAACTGTTAAATAACTCCGCAATGCGAAGTGGATTTTTTTCCTGTCTGTTTCTGATTCTGCGAAGGACACTTGAGGACAAAGTTGTGGTTCTATCACTTCAATAGTAAAAAAAAATTAAATTCACAGCATTGACATTATGAAGCATATGAATTAATATTAAAGTTTTGAGAGAGGCCGACATTAAGCATGAAGGGGAGGAGGTTGATATGAAAACTTGACAATATATGGTTTGAATGGGAAATGAAGCTGGAGAAATTCCCGGAGAGAATTTCCCGGAATACACAAGAATGACCTTGACACAGTGACACTTTGATTGAATTTCTAAAGGCACACCGATAAAGCTCATTGAACTCTTTTTCCCAACACAGCCAGATGGGAAATTGTCATCATTGCCACAGAGCATAAAAGCCTTTTGCTCTCACTCTCTCGCGCGCTCTTTCTCTATTGCCACCAAGTGAATGGCTCTCTATGAAAAGTTCTATTTGTACACATCATGCTAAATCGTCACAAAAAGAATCAACAATCCCCCCCATTCAAGTGCTCCGGGGGAGCATAAAGAACCATGAGAGAGTGAGAGCAACAGGACTGGAATTTGTATTGAATTGTGGCTGTTTATTCTCCACTCTATGGCGCGGCTTTTGGGAGTCACACCATAGAGTTTTCCCATTGATTTTTTTTTATTATATATTCGGTGGCTGGAGGACGTCCTTTGATGACGCACAATACTGCCATGTAGCAAAGAGGCGCGAAGAAATGCCCCATTGACTCCCATTGTTGACTCTCATGGTCAACAATCTCTCCCATAGACGCGCGCGATCAATCGATTCTGGCGAGAAGGGAGGAAAAAATTTGCCGATGATGGCACAATTTTTTTTACTATGTACAAAGACAAACACGTCGCTGAACTTCCGGCGGAAGCTTGTGATTTTTTTCCCGTTGTCCCTCTCGAGACACGCGACTGCGAAGCATCCCCCAAATCAATGCACTACATTTTGATTTTTCTGCATCATCAACTTTTGTACGCCTCAGTCATTTTGAGCCCCTTCCGTGAATGACGAGACTGCATAATCGATTGACCATTTCGTCACATTTTCCACATTTTCACGATCCCAAATTGAGGGGGAGAGAGAGAGGCCCAAACTCTCTGAAATGCAATATAATTTCCTCTCCAACTTTATTTATAAAAGTTACATCATCAAAGTGCGATTTATATGGAACAGTCGCAGGGCTCGCAAGAGTGGAATTAATGGAGAAGAGTTTCAAGTTTTCTCATTTCTAACGCGACAGACAAGAAGTAACTTCATCCTGACGCTCCTCAATTATATCGCCTGGGATATTTCTCCCGGACAGAAATTTAATTCATACGATGAAAAGTTACCGCTCTCCAACCCCTCTCACAGTCGTGTCTGTCCTGATGGAAAATCCTGAAGGCGATGGTCAATCTAAACTAGAGAAACCGGACACTGACTTGGCGTGCCAACTTCTCGTTTCCTCCCGGTGACATTCCTTCTGACATTTCTGGCGCATCCTTCCATGCATGATATACCATTTCACACAAACCCTCCCTCATGCTCTTCAATGCCACATTTGCAGTAATATGTGGAAATGCAATCACTCGAGGAATTTCACCCACTACCAAAATCATACTCTGCCATTCCTAAAACCGCCATTAGTCACGGATTTATTAGGGAGATGCGAAGCCATAAAAAGCACATCTCAAGGATCAAAGATTCAAGAAGGGATTCAATCAAAATTTTGTAATTTAATAAATTTTAAAGGGAAATTCAACTCAATAGGATTAAAAACTTCTAAAATTATCTACTCTATTCGAGAGTAATAAGTATTGATTTCAGAATATTGATGATTAGAATATAGAATTTTGAGAGGATTAAATTTAGTGTAGGTAGGATTTAATGTTTTAGAAAGAGTTCTATAGGCAAAAAATACTTCTCTTTTCAAAATTGCACTTCCAAAGAACTTAAGAAATATTAAAAAAAAAAAATCTGATAAAACAACTTGAGTTTCTTAGAAGAAATTATTAAACTTTTAAAACAATTTTTAATAAACTTAGATGAATTTTTAATACTTCTCAATATTCTTTATGCTTTGATAACACATTTCTAAGCAATTTAGACAAAATTATGATAATCTTGCAAAGGATTTTCTCAAAACTATAAAAATTATTTGACTTTGCTTTTAACTTGTTTAAAATTTCTAAAAAACTTTTATTATATATGTCAATAAACAGATACTTCATACAACTAAAACGAAGAACTGAAAAGTAAAAATATTCAAACTCTTTAAAACATTTGCCTTATAGAAATGAAAACTTGAGATTTCTCCAGGTGAGTCGTAAAAGGTAAAACTTCCCGGTTTTATGTCATTTTCTAATGTGTCACACTCATCTTTTGATGCTCATATTGGCTGGATGAATTCCTAGAAGAGCATTTTCACGTAATAATTTTATGACTGTCGCAAAAACTCTTCATTTCATTCCTCTCAGCTCTGCGTTCACAAATTTATGTCGATGCACACCTCAGCTATAACACAATAATCTCCATCCCAGAGCCATAAGAGAGACAGAGAGTGAGGGAACACGACTTAATTACAACATTTCGAGACAATTTCCTCCAGTTGGACGAATGGGCAAAAAAACGAGAAATATTATTGCGTCTTGAAATTTGATAATTTCTCAGGATAGAGAAAAGAAGAACCAATAAAAAGATGACATTTCTTTTGCGGATGAGCAAAAGATTGAGATGAAGATTTTTGCAATCTCAGTAAATTATCAGAAATGGAAGAAATTTAATCCTCCTGATGCAACTCAGTATCAACTTTCAGTCTCAACATCTTTCTTAAGTACCATTTTTTTTTCTTTCAAGGAGAGCAATTAAATCTCATCTCGAGAAGTCTTGAAAACGATGAATTTCGAGTGAAAGAAACCACAAATTTTCCTCACAATTATTCTTTCTATAGTCTTGGGGGTCTTGGGAGATAGCAGGCAAAAAAAAAATATAAGAATTTCAAGAAGGGCGAAAATCGCCCTTTTTATTAAAGAGGTGAATACCATGTCAGATGCCAAATGAAATTTTCCCAAATGTCACTTTAAGACGAATGTAATGTTCCATGTTGTCGGTTGGCGGCTGTTTGAAATATTAGAAGTGTTTTCCTCTCGTGTGGCCATCAGAATAATCATCGTTCGTGGCCTCATTACATGGCCAAGATGAGGGTTGTGAGAGTTTAGATTTCCTCTCCACAAACCATAATTGTACTCTGGCTGCAAAATTGCTTTGTGTTCTCCCAACCATCAGTTGAAAAAAAAACCCTCTCCCATCTGAACATTACACATTTTCCATTACAGTTCTCGATGTGAAGATGGAGAGAAAAAAACACACAGTGTCAGTGAGGGCGCGGATTTTGAGATTTTCACGAATATTAAATTTTTCATGACTTCACCCATTTGCATGTAAATCTTATTCGTTCTGAGAAAAATGCTAAAATATGTCCAACTTTTGTATCATCTGAGGAAAAATTTCCATCTCCCAACAATGACTGGGTGGATGGGTCTCTGAGGCCACGAAGAGAGGCTAATAAATAATACATATAGCAAATTCTCTGCGCTTAAGCATTTTTTTTAGTGTGCGAAATGTTTGGGTATAGGACACATGCAAAGCTATTGCAAAAACTGCATAGTTTGCATAAATTGTCTAAATTCATCTATTTCTATCACTTTTTGTCGTATTATTATTGTGAATATTTTTGCAGTTCTTCGCCTTTCGGAAAATTCCAACATATACCTATATCAACCTATATATGGGTTGAATCATGTGAGTGATGAGGGAATGGAAAAGCTCGCTTCGTCGTGGAGAGAGCTATCTTCTTCCTTTCGTCTGGGACACAATAACAAGTCTCGAATGTCAGAAAGTCAATTAAAAGTAATTTCCGCTGATAAGACCATCTCTCTTTCCCCTCCCCTTCCGAGCTACCGAAAATGGAGCTTTAAGCTCTCACACTCCGACTGGCGGAGTGAAAGATCAGCGAATTCTCTGGGGTATAGAATTCTCACACTCCGCCAGTGGCCAATTCCGGGGAGCATTTTCTCACCCATGGCACAGAGTGCAGTAAAATCGCTGATTCTTTAATTCCTCGACGATGCTGAGGCCATTGTGTGAGTTCGCCATTATAATTGGTGCTGAATGGAATCTGTGGCGAATAATTGGTAAATTGATAGCAATTTCGATTTAGTTTCATTGCTCACACTGTGTGGCATGACTTGATTCTCTAATCCGCTAAAATTACATTTGATTGACCGGCGACAGAGTCGACAGATCCTTTTCCATGCGCCACCAACTACTCAGGATGCCCTCCCGCACACAAATAATCGCCGCTGTGGCAATTAAATCGGCGACACCCACTAATAAATCACAATTATTCTCGCCATTTTGCACTGTGTCGTTCCAGCAGTTGGCAACGCCATTGGTCACAGAACATGAAGGTGAAGGTGAAGCTGTGAGGAAAAAAAAATGTCTCAAGTCTTCTCTAATCACCGGAGCTTAGGATTTTTTTCGGACACGCACATCACGATGTGCTACCAGAATTCTCAGTATTTCGAGAGAGAGGAGCGCAGGAATAATCTCAACACTCAAGGCTTTGTGATCCATCCGACCAGGTGTTCATGCCACAGCATATCCTTCAGGTATTTTTTGCTTCATCCCTCTTCTCTATTCTCCTCCGCATTTCAATTTATCAACGAAATGTGCCTCAACATCAAAGTGATGTTCAGCAGAAATGCGTTTCAAAACTTCGACGTGGAGATTTCCAAAAAATTTTCCCTATTCACCCGAAAACCATAATTTACGACAAAAATTATTATTATAGCTAAATCTCCATGTGACGGATATTACAAGGAGGAGAACATCACAAGGATTTCACGGCGTTCCCCTTAACCCAACAAATGTAAATAAAATTTAATATAGCAATTTCTCTGCATCGTAAAACGCCACGGCAAAAAGATCGAATTATTCGTCTCTCGCAATAAAAATATTCCCAGGTGAGATGTCGGTCATATCTCAGGTTGCAAGCTGTGCGAAATTTAAGTTCAACGAAACAGCAGGAAAGAAAAATGATTGACAGGCTCAGTCAGTGGTTGGATTACCGTAGATTGGAACAGGAAAACGAATAATCACAATCACAGAAAGAAGGAAGTTATAAGGCTGAGATTTTTTTTCCTCTTACATGTCACCTTGAAATTTTCATTTAATTGAAGCGTGGAAATATTCAAAATTCTAATTAATAACTTTAATTTAATTTTCATCATAATTTTCCATTGTCACACCCAGAACAAAGAGTTTTGAGACACTTCCTCTTCACTTTTCGCTTTTTTTATCATCTAACAATAATAGAGCAATTTATCCTATGAAAGTAGACAGTCCAAAACTCGTCTCTCACCTTTTAAGAAGACGTTTTGTACAGGAGAGGATGGTTTACCGTCCCTCATTGATGAAATTCACTTCTGTCCTCAAAGAGAGACAAGTTCAAGCAATACCCAAAACGACACTTGAGTATAAAGAAATAATAATAATGGCAAATAAAATGGTGAATGAAAGAATAAAATACATTGAATAAAAGAAGTATTTAGATTCACCTGATTTTGTGCCCTTTTGCATGCACACAATCACTCCCATTTTTAGGTGTTGTATCAAAAAAAGAGACGAGGAAGGAATGTGCCACAAAAGAAAATGTTGTGTTGTATAAACGAATTAGCAGGAGATCCAACAATAGAAAAAATCAATGAAAGTTTTCTGCTAAATAAAAAATCCGTCACAATAACGATTGAGTATTATAGTTATTGGCTGGCATTAGAGTGAAAGAAGAGGAGGTTTTATAGAGAAAAAAAAATTGCAGTGACTTTTTTCGCTCTCATCTTCTATACCAAATAATGTATTCTTTCATACCCATGGCAGCAACAATAAGTGGAAGCCACAGGTTGTATTGTCATAAGCTTTTGAATTAATGTTTTTGTGTTAGATTCACCAGGGATTGCAGGGGAGAGTGGCGTCATTGATAAATAGCGCTGACAACACCTAAATCGTACAGGTTCCACATTCATATTCCGCGAAATACTGGCGCAAATATTCATATTTGTGAATAATATTAATTTTTCTACCTTTCACATCCTCTATGATCTCTTTAATCGTCATTAGGAGGAAATCATCAAGAGGAACTTCAACACTTTTTATGCAAATAAACTACAATGTTACAGTTGGAAGTTTCCTTCTTTTCGTATACGAATTGAGAATTTTAATTTTCCAGCTCATATAAATTGCAATAAAACCATCTAGTAGAGCTAATAAAAAAGGTGTAATTTGACCTTTCTTCTCTCACCACATCCAGAAAACTGTGTGGCTCGCATAGAAATTTCAATTAATTTTGATCAAACATCACACGAAATCTCTTGGAAATATAGAGCCAAGTAAAACACTCATGGAGATGCTGCTATAAGAAACTTAACGACTTGAGCTTTTATTGATCCAGTAGCATAATATAGAGTTGTAAAATATCTTCTCGCGAACCAATCGTCAAACAACAAATCCCGCTCATATTCCCGGACTTCGTCTCATTCAGCTGGTGGTCCTCAGGAATTATGTATATTCTTATAATGCTCAATAAAGTCGTGCAATAACGATATAAACACACGTTCCGCGTATTCTATGAATAATATCTGAGTGTCTTGGAAACCACTCGGCGAAGGTCTTTCGAGGGGTTCTTTGTCGAAATTGTGAGTCACATTTATTGCCAGCAGCGATCTCCAGACGAAGGGAAGAACTTCCATTCGATCGTGATCGTAAATCAATGGCGATGGAAATAAAAGTTCCCTATTTGAGGAGATTATTAAAAGGTGAGTTGAAGAGGAAGAAATCTAACTCCAGCGTCTCTGGTTCTGCGCGATGTTGATTTATTGCGCAAAATGTGTAACCTCTGGGGGACACCATTAGGTGAAAGTAGACAGAAAACTATTCATAAATCACGGGACTTTTCTTATAGGATCCTTCTGGCGTGTCCTTTTGGGACTCCACGACAAAACGCTTTCTCTCCAGCAGTTTCGTCGCAATTTCTTAACTGGATCATTTGAGTGCGAGAGGGGTAAATATTTTTTTAACCTTCAGGATAAATTAAGGTGATGAAAATATGCTCAATCTCCGCCACATTAACATGATAATCCCGCGTGCAATAAAATACATCCAATAATTCCTCACAGTCTCGGTAATTCTTATTTATATCGCGCCGAAGGTTCTCGCCGTCTCGCACGGCACATCAAATTTCAATTACGCACGGTACATTACCGAAATGATAAATAAAGCATTAAAGAACTGGAAACACCTCTATATCATAAATTATAGCAAAATCACACCAAGCACATAAGAATGTGTCTGGTGATAATTTTATTTTTATTATTCCCTCCTGAAGGGGTTGGTTTTCTGGCTTCGCGGATTGATTTTCTTTGTCCTTTGTACCACTTAGCGAGTAGAATTTTTAGTATCTTGCATTGTTAAGATGGTTTAATTCATGTTTTTGATCGTTATTTTTGACTCAGAGAGAGCAAAACCAAAAATCTCAGAGAAAGCTGGGGTGAAATCTCAAGTGTTCATGGGTATTAAGAGTATCACTTTGCTGTTCCCGCATGTGAAAATATAAAAAAGCCCGATATATAGAAGGAGTATAAGTAACACAGTAGTTGTACCAAGTGGTGTTTCACTCTCGGTACAACGCCATCAACTTCAGTGGCGTATCGAATGGATGGTCCTTGTGCACGCATTCAACGGCCAGGAGTGGCGGGGACAGGAGGGAGGACTTCATCTTGCCAACAAGCACTCTCATCCGACGTACCTCAGTGGTTAGAATTTAGCAACACTCCAGCAAGAAGGAAAACTCCAGCCGGCAGCATTGGTTTTTACAAGGGGTCCTCTCCTCAGCCACCTCTCTTGGGATGGAAATGGGTCCAACAGCACGAGTAATTATTCTTGATTTTTCTCCCTCGAACCACATAAGAACTCGAATAACTCGTTTTATAACATCCCTCGTCTGGGAGTGAACAAAAAAAAATTATTTCGCATTAAAGAACATGACGAACCCTTTCATACACTGCGAGCTTCTCCGCCATTTCTTTGCTGGCTTTTCAATTAACTGAAGAACATACCATTGCGACGCGTTGCTCATTCTCAATTAATTATTGGGTGTCTTGTCAAAATATTGAAACACATTTAGGCAATTCTAAGAGTCACAACCCCATCGAAAACTGCAATATCTAACTCCACTATTTCCTCATCAATTTTTTTCTAAGTTCAACATCGCAAATTGATCTGTAGGGTAAAAAATGTTAGGAAATGCGCTAAAGAAAATCTTAAGGCTTACAAAAAAAGTAATGGATAAATTTCAATTTTCACGGGCAAAACCAAATGGATTGCACATCTTCAGATGAATAAGATGGAAGAGAGAAATCCTCCCAACATGATTAATTACTTCACCGATGCAGCCATGCAGTCTACCTTTTTCGGTGATTTCATTTAATTTTTTTTTCCTCCACCTCACACCATTTCTCACCTTCTCCTTCCTTGACATCTCCTCCGGGTGTGTTGCTTTTTTTCTTCTTGGAAATCAATACCCGCTGTGAGGAGATGTTGCCATTAAAGAAATATGGTTTTTCGTTCAAGGAATTTCACATTTATCCAGTCATCTTGCCCACTAAAAATTCTCTATGTCTCTGCGCACAAAGAGTTTTTATAACAAAGTCACACACTTTTTTTTTGAGGAAATATATCTGGAGGTCCCCCCGGAGACATAAGAAGGTAAAAACTACAATTTGTGGGCGGTATATTTGTGATTGATGGGAAATTAATTAGATTTTCTTATTAATCATTCGAGATATCCTCAAACTCCCAGGCAAGCCGAAGGACCAAACATTTCGGCTCGTCAATTTGAATTTCTTGTGACTCTCCCAATCCCTTAATTTCTTATGACAATCCCCAGCAATTAGATGTCAAATCAAGGCATAAACTTTAACCATCAGGGTTTGTTTGAGATGAAAATTTAATTCTGCAAGAGGACCTTAATTCCTGACGCAATCAACACTCATACATCCCACAACCTCCCGGGATCTCCTGCAATTGTCAACAATTGGTGAATTCCTCAAAGGCAGTCCTTCGAAAAATTAGTTGTAATTGCATTGAGACGTGATTGTATTACATGGGGTCACAAGGGGTGAATGGAAAGTTCTCACACAGAATCTCCGCATGTGCAATATTGCGTTAGCATATGCGTAGCATCCACATGAAGGAGGAAAATTCCCGCCTGGTGGCTTGCGGAATCTCAAAACGGCAGCAACAGAGAACCCAGGCAACAGCAGGAGGAATTATTTATTACTCCAGCATCCAATGAATGGTAAATTTTGTGTGAATCGGGACCGAGGAGGGCGTTACATGTCAATCAAGCGTACATTGTGTGCCTCCACACTCTGGCGTTAATAAAGGAGTTCGAACTAGCATCGGGCACAGCCAGCACCACTTGGAGGAGAGAGAGAAGCACCCAGAGAAAGCCCAATACATCGGGGGCATTTTGTTGTATATATATGGTGAAAGAGAGGAATTGGGAGCTGCTGAGGCGATGAGTCTCTAACCCATGAATGCATGGCCCGAGATATGTAGGAGCTTTGGCGATGGAGAGCCTCAACCATTATTCCATGTTTCACGTACATTACACATATGCAGAATAAAATAACAATGATGCCTGCTGGGGGAGGAATGGTGGATGAAAGGCTGTGCAAGAGATGGATGGAAATATCGAATTTCCATCGGTGTAATTAAATATTGATTGCGACGTGTATGACGAGAGGTCCATCGAGGGACAAAGACGTGTGTAATTGCACGGCTGCCCCTCCTCGCAATATAGGGTAATTAGTATTCTGTCCACAGCTGATGTCTGGGCAATCACGAGGATGGTGATTGTCATAAGAAATTGCTGTATATACGAAGAAAAGGCCTCTCGCAAGATATACACCAGTGTAAAATTTTATGAACAATAGAGAGGAAGTTTCACGTGTGCAACTTTTATGTATTGAGGACGCCTTTCTACCTCATGCTAAATTCACTTTTGCATTCTCTTCATCTTGAATTTGGTGGAAGAAATTGTATATAAACGGACTATATAACCTGAATTAAGAAAAAAATAGAATTTTAAGATTCTTAAGGTTTGAAATATTAAAAACTGTGATCATGATGGAATTGTTACTCCCTAAATTTTCTAATTATTTTTTTTTTTAATTTTATTTAAAGGAACAGCAAATAGATGATCCCAAAAATAAGAGATTCCTTAGAGCCATATAGGTATCTTTGGGATAATATACATACTCCGCTTATAAGAACTGTGATCCCATCTTAAAATTGCATTTCTGCATTTTAATTTCTTTGCATGGAAACTTGTGCTCAAATTTTTTGTCCTCCAGCATCATCTTAAGCAAAAATAATACACAACCGCTCTATTCCTTCTGTCTCTGTTACCTCTAGAGTTATACACAGCAATAATTGAGAACAATGTTGAGAAGAGAGTACAGGCAAAAAATCATAATAAACATACAGAAAAAAAATCTCATTCAATTCCACGAATCCTTCACCGTCCCCATTATTGCATCCAATTCATCTTGAGTTTCACAAAGTATCCTGTATCCTTTTCTCTCTCTCGTCAGGCAACATTCCATCCCAGGTAGAGGCTTTGTGTGGGACACAAATCCGAAGGATGTGCGTTTCTGACTGTGAAATCGGTCGATCTCTCATGATCGTGGGAGAGAGAGTGATGCCTTCCCTCCGGGCTCAGATCCTTCAGACAATTTGCAGACATGATGAAGGAGGACAATTGAGGAAATCTCAAATTTGTCGCTAGTGAGTGGGTTGGGTTATTTCGTTTCACCCAAAAACTCTTCGTGCCGTGTGAGCCCACGTGAAGAATGTATGATTAGGCAAAATGGGAGGATTTTCAAATGCCAAGAAAGACAGCATCATGGTGGAACCTTGGCTGTGCATCTTCCACGGACGAATCATCTCAAGCATCTCAATAGAATGAAATCGTGGCTGTCAGAATGATAAATCGCGGTATTTTCATCACTCAAGTCCACGGGGCGATGGCGAGGAGAGTGAGTAGCAAGTAGAAAAGGCAGCAGCAGCGGAAGCCTTAAGAGTAAGGGATCATTAGCGGCATTCCTCAGTCATATTAAATATCATTCTGCCGACCACAGTGATAAATGGCGTATCGGCAGGAATATTAATGCACATTCCGCGCAAAGAGAAGAATTAAATTGTTAACAACGAGCTCATTTTGTCCCGTTGGGATCTCATACCCGATCTACGGGAGGATTTCGTGAAGGTATTTCCTGGACATATCATCAGGGTAGATTTGTCACTGTCACAAATCGCTACGTTATTCCAAAACCAATATATTTCCATACGCCTTCCATAAATTATTAATTGCGCCCAGTTGAGTTCTAAAGCTTCTGGGTGTGAAGAAAAAAAATTTTCAGTTAATTCTTCATTGAAGCGCGAATCGGTCTTAAGAAATTCATCAGCAACGCGTCCATCATCAATCAATCAATGAATTTCCTCCGTCAAAATTCCACCTTCAAACATCGATATATATATGTGTAACCCTCGCTTTCGTGATTATATAGAAATCTTATTTCTTACTCCTCCCATTTCCGATAAAGATTCAACTAAGGCGCGACAAAAGATGATGCAAAGACAATCATAGGATATTTCAATCATTGAAAATGTAAATTAAAATTCCAATTGACGCTCTTCCATCACGCAGAATTGCATATTGTTTTCTCGAGGGTGGGATATAGGAGAGTGTGTGAAAAATCCTCCTTTCGATGGGATATTAAATTCACCACGGGAGGTGGTTTTAATCTTGAAACCTACTTGGGGATTGATTCCGCCACTCCAGAAAAAAATATCCCATCACAAATGCGAAACTGACATAATCTCGCCTCATTTCTCCGCACAGAAGCGTATTAATACCGGCTCGAGTCCTTTTCCTTCCATCTATACTATCTTGCCCCTAGATTCCAGCTCTAATCAATGCAACGACAATCATCCGCCGAGAGACTGTGGAACGCAACAGGATGTACATCTGAGGGGCGTTTTGTGTGCGAGTAATCTCACTTTGATTACGTAATTCCATGCATCCTTCCCCATTGAGCATGGTCAGACAGAGAGAGAGAATTCTGTGCCATTCATCCTCACATCAGTGTCCTTCTCCCTCTCATCGTGACACTCTGTTAACTCCATCCCGACGTCCTGGCGATGTCGTCGTGGCTGATATGATTGAGTTTTTATCCATCCCACCCTGTTATTCTTCTGCTCTCTGGCCTTTGTGAAATAATAATCTAAATTCTCCCTGCAACCCCCACCCATTGTGGCTAAACGTTCTTTTATTTTAATCTCATGTTCATAACACACTGCAGTTTTCACGACGCTGTATATACACATCACTCTTCATAATAGGAGGTATTTAATTCCCGGACATATTCAGCGCATATGGCATATTTTGCTAAATACCGATTCCACCAGGAGGGGTGCAAAAATGGTGGCAAATGCCATTTTATCTGGACAAAAATCGTCCACAATTTTGCACCGAAAACCCTCCAGAGTTCAATTGAACTTGCTATCGAATTTATGACCAGCAATTAAAGACTTCCACCCATCCTTGACTTCATTGAGAGCGATGATTTGCTGTTTTGCAAGACCGACAAATTTCACAGCTTTTTGCTATATGAATCGTCATTTATACGAATAGTTTTCATTCTTTCATCTCATGTTTGTTCCTCTCCTCGTGAAAAACTTTTATTCATGATGCCTTTTGTACCACTTCCCGATCCCTGGATGGGGTGACTTTTTCCCCGAAAGTGCATTGAAAGAGAAAATACGAATATGAGCCTTTGTCTTGGCCGTTATAAGAGTCAATTTGTTTAAGTACCCAAAAAACATTTCAAACATACAGGGAGATGACTCTTGATGCTTTTCCCCATGTTTAAAAGCAATTTCATTTTATTTTTGATATGGACAACAGAGAAATGATACTTCCGGGCTGTGTTGGAATTAATTTGCCACACATTTGTGTCTCTCACATGGCGGTTCAAGAAGCTCACACAATATTTCAATCAAATTACATTCAATTTATCTATTAACCGCCACTTGATGGGCTGTCTTTTTCCTCTCGCGACAGCCTCAATATCTCAGTCATATTTTTCTTCTCGCCTTCAAATTATCTTCAAGTGTCTCGAAGCTCATTTTATCACTTAAGCTGGGTATGCCTTCACTTCGAAAGGCGTCAGCGTGTCTTTTCGTGCAATTTTATATACAAGAAATTCCCCATCAATTGAATAAATACGCGATAGACCGGGAATGGTGTAAAATAATTATGGGGATAGCGCATGCGTTTCCTTCCGCATCCCCCAGAAATACTTTCATCCCCCGTCCCTCATTCCCCAACAATTTGCGTTTATGCACAAATCTATATAGTGAAATATGTATACGGGGACATGTATCCATCCCCAAGTGGAGTGACGTTCCATTTCACTGATTTTGCAACAGAGGAATGAATTTGAAATTCGGTTTGATTGGATGGGACATAATCCGTTTATCGAACTTCCAACACGGCTGGACTCGGGCGACGGTTGGGATGTGATTGTGTCATCGCAGAGGATTACAGGAAATGCTGCGTGTCGATTAAAAGCTCCCAAACACCTTCCCCAGCTCCCTGATATATAAGCTCAAACACTCCTACCAATAAATTAGTGTGAGGCATAAATAGAAAATAGTAATCACACTTGAATAAATTCTCTTGTGATCCCTTTTGCGGGGCCTGAAAAAAGGTCTCCTCCATTGAACCGCGAGCAAAAGTGAATTTCCATTCTTTGGGGCCACAATAAACACATTTGGGGCATTTTGGAAAATCACTGGAGCTTTCATGTTCAACTGTTGAATTGCGATGATGCTTAAATTCTATCATCGTGAAAATTTGAACACGCACCCAACATCCAGCAAGTGCTGAAATAATAGAATTTCAAAACACAGCATATTGATGCAATCATCTAATCTCATTTTCTCTGCACGCAGAATTCCCCGACACACACCAGAGGTTTATATACCTAATTCAACCTCCCCAAAATTATAAAAGCAAATTCAACGGGAATTGCGAATTAGTGGCCCTCCTTTGCCCTCTGGCACAGTCGCCCGCCCCGCTCCTGAGGGTGGAAAATTCGATGAACAAGTAGTTTATGATGGATATTGCGTGCTCTCTGGGTCTCTCTGTTTCACCACCCCCCACCCACAATCTCTTGTGTCGAAATAAAACACACACGAGGGAATTTGAGACAACAAATCAGGGTTGAACACACACCACCCCGAAAACCAATGGGTGGTTGGTGAAAATGTAATTTGGAGCACACTTTACTGATGATTTGATTTAATAATGAATAAAGTGGTGGCATATGCTAGCTGCTGGTTCTCTAGTACCCAATGTATGCACCCCTCCTTCACCAAATCAATTCAAGAACATCATCAGAGGGTGATCGGGCTGCACAATCTCATTTTCGAACGCTGAATGGTAAATATTTTTGTATTGGATTCATTAACTCACTCGTGTTGCCTCATTTGATTTCACGGATTTAAATTTGCCCTAACACTCACTCAAGAGCGTGCCGAAATAGTTGGGTTTATAGCATTGTTTCACTATCGAAGTTTATTGTTGCAAACTGTTAGATAAATAAAATAGAGTGTGCATATCAAGAAAGAGTTGACAAGGCAACCATATATGTTCCAATCAAATGCTATTTCTTAAAATTTACTCAAAAAATTCAAGAAATAAAATCCTTATTTTACCGGGAATTGAACTCGCTACTCTTTTATCGTTAAACGCATTCTCACAGACCTACAAGACCAGAGTTCTAAACACTATAAAGGTAGGTAACTATAATATCAAGATGGAGATATTATGGACAAAAAGACGTACAGCATCTTCCATATTTTGTGAAAAAGCTCCCAAAAGCTCCAATTCGGAAGCTTTCTGGAACTTCCATCTTATCAATTTTATTTCCCATAGGGCATTCTAAAGCTTTCTAGACTTTTCCAAGAGAACTTTCTGAGCTTTCTAAGAAATTTTTTCTAGAGCTTTCAAAGGAAACTTTCTAGATTTTTCCAAGAAAGCTTTCTAGATCTTTCTAAGAAAGTTTTCTAGATATTTCTAAAGGGTATCATTTAGATTTTTTTAGATTAGAGAAGGGTGCCGATCCCGTTTAGAATCAGCTGCACCCAGGCCGCCAAACGGGCCCATTATGC
>CAKKOB020000171.1:0-13723 GCA_918844115.2 Phlebotomus perniciosus | reverse complement strand
ATGGCATGCTAAAACATAATGACAAGACCATTTTAGACAATTTTCATTTATATTTATTCGTTATTATTTTTGAATTTAATTCCTGACTTTGTCTTTGAATTTATATTTGAATTATAGTTTTCAAGAATGTTCAAAACAATTTTGAAAAATTCGTGAATGGTCTTTTCTAAACTAATGAAGATATTGCAATTTTTAAGTACCTACCTCTGAAAAATTATCTATTAGGGTCATGGCATGTCTTATGGACCAGTTCAATAATAGTCTCAAATTTTGTGTTTTTGAATCTCCAAAAACTGCTAATTCTAAAGAAAGATCTACGAAAGTGACTTTGCAATTCTTGGATACCCAAAAAATCAAAATTTAAGACTAATTACTGTTCCATAAGTGAAGAATCATTCCACAAGACATGATTTGGTCGAAATTCGATTAAGTTCAGTGCTATTTATGTTTTATTTTTTTCAAGTGGTGAATAATAAGCTGTCCTAAATGTCTTATAAGCTTTAATTTAAAAAACTCTTTTTTGAACAAAAGGAAAAAAATTATTAGTTGGTACATTTTTCCTATAAAGAATTATCCTTGCTGTTAACCTTACCCCTGCTGTTAAACCTATACCTGTATTCATAATTTTCGAAACACTCTCTATTAGCTGGGTTACATCTGTTATTCCTGGGGTGCCTTATTTCATCTAATATCTACCCTTCACTTGATATTGCTTTTGTGATTTTTCGAGATTCACCTCGAGATTGGGTAAACTAAAAACATGGCACAGTTTTTTTCCCAACTTCCTCAATATGGAAGCAAATTAAAAAATAATTGTTGCTGTGAATTGATATTGTGTGAGATCAAGTGTAGGTGAAAAGGTTTGATCAGATGATTTTTTCCCTGTGTGCTCCTTTTCATCCATTCATCCACATAGTGAAAAATATTTCAAATAGCATTTATTAATAATGCCACATTGTTGATGGCAATCACAATGAGTGAATGCCGTCTGTTGTATGGCCTGAGTTATCTCTCGTCCTCTCTTTTGCGTTATTATGCCAACACATAAAACCTTCACGTTTAGTGCTAGGCGAACAATAAAAATCTATTCAACGCCAAACTTTTGAATAGCAATTGATAACATTTTCATAATAACACATTTTGTTATTATACTTTATAACATACACACATTCATATATTGAAGCGCGAAAAATATATATTCGCTCCTCCACTGTCGCATCGTAAACAATACCTTTGGCGCTTTTTTCACCTCCCTTCATCATCTCCAACAGTGTTTGAAAACAGAGGAAAGTGAGATGAGAGAGAGAGGACTTTTTGTGCCACATCACTCTTTTCTGTTGGCGAAGGAAGACCTCAATTCTTCCATCATCTCACACTCTTACGGCCCCCCTCCCTCCCCTACATTGCTTATTGTGGACGAAAAAGGCATGAATAAAATTCATTTCAGTTAATGAAATTCTCCATACAAATCACAATTATATTAAATTCTATCATAAGACTCTTTGTGGGACCCATCCTGCCTATATAATTATCTTTAAAAAGAACGCTACCTGTTTGACCATTGAAATTCCATTAGTTGTTGCTGGTATAAATCCATTTTAAGATCAGCCAGTATAGAAATTTAATCCACAAGGATTTCTTGGCACATCACAAATAAGAGATCTTATCACAGAAATCTTACAAGACAAATGCGATAAGGCACATTTCCACCACAATTCCACCCACTTGCATCGCCACGTGCCACGCGGACCACAAGCCACATCCTCAACGGTGAGGAGAGATTGATGTTCACAGCACCAGTTCGCGGGATAAACTGAACAGTGCAGTTGGCGCCTCCGGAAGGCGCGCATCGGACGGCGGGGAAGCAGGTATTTTGAGCGTGCGCGCGCACACGAGAGAGCCAAATCTCCCGCCAAGAATTGATAGTGAATACAATTCACGCACACACAAGAGTGGTTAAATATCATAATTCTCTCTCTTCATCATCATTTTCAATTCAACGTATTCACCCAACTTTACAATAAAACACAATTCACAGTGTGACAAGAAAGAAATTGCCTCATGAATGGGCGCAGAGTAGGAGTTGGAGGATAGATTCTGCCTTTCTGAGCTTTTCATACAGATATGGAATTTTGTTGTAGATATAAGTATAATATATTTTATCCTTTTTGAAGATGTCTTTCAGTGCTTTTAATTGATAAGGACTATCGTGTGCCAGCGGCTTAATCACGCAGAGAGAAAGAATTAATTACAAAATGAGATCATAAAACACTTAAACACAGCTAAAATAATTCGTAAAAGGATAAATGATACTAATTTTACTAGGTATTTTTCGAATTTTCAAGCGCAAAAAATCATAAAAATTTTCACACATTATCATATTCTGTCTTTTCTGCATTAACGAAAGAATCTCTAAACTGATTTCTTTGTTGAAAAATCCCATAGAAAAACACAAAATGGCGTTCTATCGAATTAAGAGCTTTTAAGTACTAAAAAGGCTCCTGATTTTCGACATTTTGATTGAGATTTTCTGGAAAATTCTTTTTATAGATTCTTGAAAAATGTAACAGAGACTGATCTTTATTAAATATTTTATTGGTTTTCCACAAAAATTTGCGATTAGATGAATGACTTTCAACTGTAAAAACCTATTGGTAAAACTATGAGCGTGTGACAACACCATAGGGCTTACGAGGCTTACATTGACTTTATGATTTCTAGAATTTCCTTAAGAAATCCTAATTAATTTCTACAAGATATCCTAACGAATTTCTATAAGAAATCTTAGTGAATTTCGACAAGAAATCTTAATGAATTTCTGCAAGCATTCTTAGCAAAAATTCTACAAGAAATCCTAACGAAGTTATATAAGAAAACCTAAGGAATTTCTACAATAAATTTTAAAGAATTTTTATTAGAAATCCTGTATTTCTACAAATCCTAAGAAAGTTCTATTGGAAATCTTTAAAACCTATAATCAAAACCTCTTGAAGATATGGGGGGAATACTCCTTTTCATTAGATTTTTTAGTTTTTCCGGGAAATCTCTAAGTTCATAAAAGCTTAAATTACAAAAGGAAGTCTTTCCTAGTGTTGATTATTTGAAGGATTTTTTCAGTCCATAGAATCCCATACTTATTTAAGAATAATTTCTCTTAAAAGTTTTTTACGGATTAATACAATTTAAAAAAGAATTGTTATTAATAAAAAAAAATTTTCTTCACAAAGTGTTTGTATGATCAAATAAGATTTTTCAATCTTAATTCATTAATTAATCTCAGTGCAGAATTCTCGCCTGTTTCACCTCAAATGATCAAAGCTTTTCGTCTTAGGTTTAGAAAAAAAATTGATCTTGCGCCACTGTCTCTCGTTCCAGTGAGTTCTTTTGAATTGGAAAATGCTTTGCTTCACTTTTCCTTTGTTTTCCCTTCCTTTTGATTCACACAAAATATAATTCTGACGAGGCGGATTCCCTTCTGTATTGTGTGGCTTCATACACTCCATCATCTTTTGCTCTCCTCAAAATGGGTATTTCTGCTGGCTGAATACTTTCTCCTTGTCATCCCTGCAATGGGTGTGATTACACTTACAATTGCGATAATTTCAGCGGAAAATGTCCTCTTGGGGGGGCTGAGAATCTGGCCCTCTCCCCAGAGAGACCCCATCGAATGATCCCGCCTCTCATCTTGATTTTTGGCATTTTATTTGCTTCCTTTGTCAGAGTTGTGTCTCATCCTCAACTATGTGGGGATTGTGGATGGCTTTTAAGATGGAGTTGAAGCTCCACCGAGCACACTGACTCTTCATCTTCCCATTCACTCATTGTTTTGTCGTCATCATCAACAGCCGAGCATTGTCCAAACGGAGCCACTCGACATCTCTCACTCAAACAGCCGGCCAAAGCTAGACAATGCAAAGGCTCTCCTCTCTCTTGCATCTACAAGGCACCGTTTGTCTACGCACCCAAACAATTCCACTCACTCTCTCCCCTCATCCATTGTTAATATTGTCACATTATTATTATTACTACAATTGCCGCAGAGATAGAGCATATTTGTACATGAGATGGATGTTGTTTCAGCCCTTTCAGGCACTTCCGCCGCTACTCGGGAAAAATCCTACAATCAATATTCCAATTGATCAAGAACTGTGAATTTCAGTCACTGAGTAGTCAGTCATCTTCTGTCTTGACCATTGTCTGTGCAGTCTCTGAAAAGTGCCATCCAGAGAACAAAACATCTCTGCAACACAAAACCCACCGCATTCACTCAACTCACTGTCTGTGCGACTAGAGTTGAAACTACAATGGATTTTATATAATACATTTTCTATATGACAATCAATTATTTCTATTTTGTCCACTGCTGGTGCATTGACCAAAAACCATTGATTTTTATGAGAAAAAAATGTTGTAGAGAAACTTACCTTGCAATATGAAACAGGTAGAAGACTAAAAATTGCAATAATTTCAGATTAGCCATGATTAAGACCTATTTAACGTAGACTCAAACCTACAATTAGTTGAAAACCAATCATGGATTTCGGATTAAGCTTGAGTTACGAAAATCTACACTTAATTGATCACACGAAGCAGAGATTGGTTTCTAATGTTTCTAAGAATAATTTTGTGAATGAAATTCGACAAAAATCCGATCTTTAAACAATTTAAAATCGCCATTTTTCATTTAAGTGTTAACTTCTCAGTTCAATTATCTTTTCTGACTTTCCAATTTGTTTTCGGATGAAGGATTAACGAGGAACAGGATAGTAAGGTGTTTGAAAACAAAAACGCAACCAAAACCTATCGAATCTGACATAGAAGTGTTAACCAATCCAAAACAACGCCATCTAGCGAAAAATCAAGATCTTTTCCAAGTCACACAAGAATATTTATTTCACACTTGAATCATATTTACCGCCTAATCCTTATCTCTTGACTTGTATATATATAATTTGGAGAAAATAGAACCCTTACTACAATAGTAAATTTAAATGATCAAAAGACTTCCCTCACTTATCCCCTGCTGCATCATCGCTCTTGCTCTTCTCCCCCACTTTAGGTGGCGGTGGCGTGTTGCTCCTGCGATGCTCTTTGGACGGCCTCTTGCTGAAGCGATCCCTCCTGTCATCGTAGTCGCTGTTGCGATCATAGCTTCCATCCCGATCATACCGCCTATCCCGATGATCATCCCGTCCCCTCGGAATATACCGGGGATTACCGCGTCCCCTCGGTCTGAACGGACGATCTCTGCCACGTCCCCGATACTCCCTCGTGTCACGGAAATTATTCCCGCCGCGTCCCCGATATCCACCACGCGGATTGAACCGCGTCTTGTAGAACCCTCCGCGATCGCGATCGTACCCATGTCCTCGGAAGCTTCTCTTCTCGAACCTGTGACGATCCACACTTCGCGATCGAGAGCGACTGCGCGAGTAGCTCTTGCTGCGTGAGCGATACGATCGCGAGCGACTGCGCGACATAGAGCGACTGTAGCGCCTCTTCGGATAACTCGGTGACCGCGAACGACGTCTCGGTGGCGTGCGTGACCGTGAGTGACTGGAACTGCTGTGCTTCCTACTCTTGGAGCGACTACGACTCTTCCGCTGAAACGGAGCCTTCGGCGGAGTACGATCAGTTGTCGCCAAGCGGAAACTACCAAACTTATCCAACACCACAGGCGTATTCTTTGCCGCCTTCGTGGACTCGTACTTCTTCTGACCACCATGTGGACTTGAGCGGCGACGTTTCTCATCATCACGGGACTTGTAGTAGGATCCAGAAGAGGAAGCGGATGGCGGTGGTTGGCCCAGATTATTGTCCTCCGGATCAGAATCCTCAGAATCACCCATGAAGGGATGCTGCTTCGACAGCGGACCCTTTGACGTTGACGGTTTCATGTCCTTCTTCTGATCCTTCGTGAAGATCATCTTCCACTTTCCCTCTGGGTAATCCTTCTCCGGTGACTGACGCTTCATCTTCCCCTTAGAACTGGAAATTAAAAGATTAGTTGCTGAAAAAGCAAATATGATTAACTAATCAACTCACTCCTCATCAACTTTCCCATCATTATCCGCCGATGCCTTCCCATAGATCGAGGACAATTTAGATCCCAACTCATCCAGCACGGGGAGTTTCTCGAAGATCCTAAAAAAAGCAAAGAAATTACAAAAACTTCCCACTTTCCAACCAATCAATCGACTCACTTGAGAGCCTCTCTCAGTTTCTTATTCTCCAACTCGTCCAGTTCAATTTTATCCTTCTTGGTGACCTTCTTCTTGTGCTCCTTCTCTTTGCGCTTCTTGCGACTCTCCTTCTTCGACTTTTTGCCATCCTTCTTCTTCTTCTTGCGATTCTTCTCCTCCATCAACTTCCTCTCCTTGCGATACTTGGACGCCTCCTCCACAAACTTCCTCACTTTCTCCTCATAGTTGTCCTCATCGCGTGTTATCTCGAGAAATTGACGCACCTTCAGCTCGTAGTCATCGACCACGGGCGGTGGGGGCGCCGGAGGCACAGCCTCGGTTCCTAGATAGGGTTGATTGAATTGATAGTTGGTCGAATCATTGGCAGCAGAAACATTACTCATCAGCGCCATCCTCTTGCTGAGCGGCGACATTGACTTCTCGCGCTTCTTCTTCGTGCCCTTCTTCCGCTTGCCATGCGACTCATCTGTACCTGCAGACATGTGACATTATCATCCCCCAAAACCTAAAAGCACAATGGCCAGTAAAGCCATTCCAGTCAGTGAGGAAAATCGGCTCACCGGATGATGAAGATGAATCACTGTCGCTGGATGAATCACTGTCGGATTCACTAGAGTCAGTGGAATCGCTGCTACTACCACTCGTTGAGCTGTACTTCTTGCTAATCTTGCCCTTTGGCTTCTTCTTCTTCACCTTCTTGTCCTTCTTGGAGCTTCCGCCCAACACATCATCCAATTTCCTCTCACCCATTGTCTTGCTGTTGAAGTTCAGAGCTAAAATACAAAAGGGATTAGTCTTTGGCGTAATCATCTAACAACGCATTAAATTTTGAACCCGATTTAGTAAATAGAATCAAAGGTATTCAAGAAACCAAATTTTTAGGTCATTAAAATGGCAGAAAATTAGAGCAATTAGACGCGCTTAAAGCACATTTGAAGCGTTTAAAGCACTTTTAAAGCACTTTTAAAGCGCACTTTTAAAGCGCTTAAAGCACTTTTGAAGCGTTTAAAGCACTTTTAAAGCGCTTAAACACTTTTAAAGCGTTTAAAGTACTTTGAAAGCGCTTAAACACTTTTAAAGCGCTTAAACACTTTTAAAGCACTTTTAACGCGCTTGAAGCACTTTTAAAGCGCTTAAAGCACTTTTAACGCGCTTAAAGCACTTTTAAAGCGCTTAAAGCACTTATAAAGCGCTTAAAGCACTTTTAACGCGCTTAAAGCACTTTTAAAGCGTTTATAGCGCTTAAAGCACTTTTAAAGCGCTTAAAGCACTTTTAAAGCGCTTAAAGCACTTTTAAAGCGCTTAAAGCACCTTAACAAGGTGGTGAAACACCACGATAGAAAGGGATGTCAATAGCGGGTTGATTTTCAGCTTAATCTTGATATTAAAACTCACCAGGTAGTTCTAATTCTCCTGGCTCAAACAGCATTGATGTCTTCTGGTTCTGGGATCGATTCTTGAGATACTCAAGAGAGTTGAGAGCCTCTTCATGATGTGGAATGATAACCAGACAGTCCTGATACGCCTTCCTTGCCTCGTCAATCTTATTCTCCTCCTCGTAGCTCCTTCCCAGAGCCACAAGTGTCTCACCCATGTACTTCCTGGCATTCGCATGGCTCGGATTCAGCTTCAAAGCCGTCTCGAAGTCATCAACTGCCTTCTTGAATGACCCACTATTGGCATAGAGAGCTCCACGCGCCACCAATCCCTCAACATTGCGCGGATCGATATTCAATGCCTTGTTCAGACACTGAAATGCCTCAGCATGACGCCCAACTTTGAAGTGCTCAATGCCCTCAGCAACAGATCTGTCCACATTGAAAAAAAAAAACCCCAATCAATAAAAATTATTAATGCAGAAATAAAGATAATTAACTCACCGAAAAGCCCACTTGCTGGCCTGAACTTGACGCAATTCATTGGAATATTCTTGCTGCGGGAATCTTCCTCGCAGACTCGACATTATTGTATAGTGCTCGTGCGGCGATAAGCCAACACTTTCGAACAGATACTCTTCACAATAAGGATTATTGTATGTTGACGTTGATCGTAGAATCTCCTCAAAGGGTAAACCTTTCTTCTCCGCTGTGACTCTGAAGAGATTTGGATTTGGGGGGCAGGAAATCAGAGATAAAGGAAGAGAAAAACAAAACAAATACACCTTTGAGAGTTTTTTAAAACGAAAACAATTACCACATTCAGATGATTTTGTGTGTCAATTTAACACAATTTTTTTTGTATTCAAACTTATTATCCTTCATATTTCTTCTTTTGAATACCTGTGGAGTAAATATTACTCAATATTTCTTTTAAACTTTCAGTCTCTCTGCCTGAGTCATTCTCTGAGCTTCTCTCATCTCTTTCATCTATTCTGATGATTGAAATTCGCATTTCATAGTCTTTTTATATTTTTCTGCTAATAAATTTGTCCCTTCATATTATTTATAGTTAAAATATAATTTGGATTCAAAATTTGTATCCAAATTTGCTCTTTGTTCATTTTTTTTTATAAATTGAACTGAAAAGAAAAGAACATACTTTTATTTCATGGTTTTGCATTTATTCTGTCCTCCAACATATTTTATTTAATTTTATGTGTGAGTTTCTTTTTTTAAAGCCATCATTTGAGATCACATTTTTGTCTCTCTCTCGCTCTCACTTTTTTTGCTTGGCCAACAAAGCACCAGTTAATGTTTTTTTTATTTAGGTTTGTTCATCCAATAATTTTTTTATATTAAAAGAAAATTTTTACTATTTTTGTTTGTTTGTTTGCATGCGCTATATTGGAAGAACTTACTTGTAGAAGTCAGGAAATGCTTCTGGAGTGACAACACCTGTTGTATACTGTTTGTCCCCAATCGTTTGCGTATTTCCCTTCATTTCACACACCAATTTCTCTGTGTCCGGTGTCACTTCTTGCACCTCACAGCAAACAACATTTCCATTTGCCAAAGATCGATTAACAGTCTTCTTGTCCGCTGAGCAGGTGTTTGAGAAAGGTAAATAGGCCTGAAAGAGGTTATTGAACACCTCAATATAGGATAAATTCCATTGAGAGAATTAGATTTTTTACCCTAATTGTCAAGTCTTGGACAAATCTATCGAGACTTCCCGTTGAACAGGCAATTTTTAGAATATATCCAGGCGTTGATTTGCTCATAATTGTCCCAAAGACTATGTCTCCCGGTTTGATGTTCTGCAATTTGATAATCCATAAATCCCATAAATAAAAAATCTCTCTAAAACTAAACAATTCCACCCACATTGTAAAAGTGCTTTGTCCTCCCAGTCTTATCCGCAGGCAGAAGTGTCTCGAGTAGGGGCAATTGTGTGGAAATATCTGCAATATGTTTTTATATTTCCACTGTGATTGTTGCTCTCAACCTTTAATATTTTGGTTTCTTGTTTTTTGTCAAATTTGTTTTTCTTCACCTTTTTTCGGATCATCATCGTCCAACACTATCACGGAATGGTTGTCAATTAGACTCTCACTGAAGAGCTGCGTGGCATTTTTCGATATGAACTGATGCAACTTGAGACGCTTGGCGCGATCTTGAAATGTGAGACTCTTCTGGCGCGACTGATAAATTGAATAGTCAGGATTCTGAATACCCAACTTGGCCAAATTACTTTCACCTCTCTCACCCTCCCAGATCTTCTGTAGGGGCACTCCGTGGTAGTTGAGGGTCGCCTCAATCAATTTCGATGATAATGTTTCACTACCCATTGTCACTGATTACTTCTGAGACAATATTAGGCAATATTCAATTTGAGATAAATATCTAAAAGTACAGAAAGTGATTGAATATTCTGCAATTTCATTTGTGAAACATCAAATCGATTTTTAAAGTATCGTGCCATAAATTGTGACGCACAAGTATTTCAAAATGGCTTACATTTAATCAAAAGGGGTGAGTGTATCGGCTAAATAATAGGATTTGGTCCTACTGGGTTTGTGTATTAGCTAAACAGCAAGCCAATCAAGCCAACTAGCACTTTCGCCTGGCAACCCCATTTTTCTGCCATTTTCTTTTTCAAATAACCTCAATCGCATTTGGAGCAAATTTTCACATAAAATCCAACAGAAATTCACTCTAACGAGGAATTAGGGTCCCACGAAATCCAATTCTCCAATTTTATAAATATTTCTCACGGTCAGGAAAGGATTGCGCCGCTAGATATCAATTTGGCTCACACTTATTTTTGACACTTTGACAGCTACGCGCGGAAAATAGTTTTTGCACATTTTTCCGCGTAAAATCCATTTTTTAAAGCTGATAGAGACTGGAAAGCGCAGTGAAGTATCTAATAAATTGATTTTTGTAGGGTTTTATGTGAAAATGAGGGAAAATTGACCCCAAATACGTTTGAGGGTATTTTAATCTACTGACAAGACAGCTAAAAATGGCGTCAAATGTACATTTTTGAATGGAAATAACAGCTCTAAAAATTTACTAAGTTTTCTCCTGAGTTTACTCCAAGTTTACTCTCTGAAAAGTTTTATCAATTTTGGCCTGGGGGAATTCTGTAATTCTGTGAACGTTTCACCAGGAAACATTCATTGTCAAAGCTTCATCGAGGTTCATTCATCTCTGCTAGAAAAGTGATTCTGTACTAGTGAATGAATAGGACCAAAACATTCGTGAATAGGCCTTTGCTAAAACGTTAAATTTTGCATTTTTAACCTGTTTAAACTAATTTTAGTTGTAAATGCCTTCTAATTTTATTATTATAGAAAGCAAGAATATTGATTTAATTGCGTATTAGACTACTTTTTTGCATTCGGGTAGACATAACCTCAACGAAGTGAAATTCACTGGTTATCGTGAATCGTTCATTTGAACTGTCAAGTGGACCATTAACACGGGTTCACTTCTTTACAGAATTCACTGGATTGTATGGCGGAGACACAAAAGCAAGAGATTCTGGAAAAAAAACCTATTTTTAGCCAAGACGCAAACATCCTTTGGCCAAAAAGCCTCAAAAGCATTTTTTTTAGTTATTAATATAAAACGGATCTTCTCTAATCATCTTCACGATAACAATTTTAATTCTCTTCATATTTAGTATATTGTGCGTCACTATTTCTGGCACAGACCTGTAAAACTATCCTTCAAAACTTTCCTACGACTATTTTTACTCACCCTGTGCGTATTTTCTCGTGTTTTGCGTTTATCAGCAATTCAATCCATCTCCTTGCGCACTTTTAAACTTTTTAATGCTCTGAAATATTTTTTTTCTATTTTCTCTCGGGGTTCTATTTAACAAAATACCGCTTTTATGAGAGGACACCACATTTAGTGGAAACGCCGGTGGATTCCTTTTGCGCAAAAAGTCTTTGTTCCTCTATTTACGGCACTAGAAACATAAGTGATAAACTTTCAAAAGAGGCCTCGGCAAATTTTTCAATTTGTTTGGTGTGTTAATAAAACTGTAAAACTCATTTATTAAATTGCTCTCAAGAGAGAGAAATAAAATGTGTCCTGCAAGAAAAATAAGGCACGCTGTCTGGGAGCTGAGCCAGAGTCTCGAGGGTGGCGGACTGACAAAATGGCGACCTTGTCAATATTAATCGCATTTTTTGGCCATTCACAGGGTTAAAAACAACAATCCTTCATATGAAAACAAAACCTGCATACCTGATTTATAGATTAATGATGCTGAAAAGTCTGGCGATGGTGTTTTTCTCACTCAAAAATTTACTTTTTCTTCGGCTGAGAAAAACACTCGCATTTTCACTTATATTCACCACTAGACTGACAGCGAAATACTCACCACCCTGTCAGGCAGGCAACTTGTGGTGAATAGTGGTTGTTTGTTTACATCGCGAAATTGTTTGCGATTTTTTTATAATTACCTTTTTATCACTATTTATTCATGGATCTCATAGAAATCCCACCGATTTTTCCACTGAATTCCTCTCTCTAATCACCCCAGACGCATTCCCGGTGAGTATTGGCTGTGAATTGCTGGCAAGAGCCCTAAATTTTTATCAATTTCCGAAGTACTACGAAGAGGCCAATAAAACTATCAATGACTATCTATGTATTGGTAATTAATTGTAGCTCCGAATTAACTTTGGACTCTAGTTCAACGGAAGTTTCTCAGACAAACGGTTACCCAGAATGTCAAAGGTGTTCCGTATGCTGATTATGGGGGCCCCGGCGTCGGGCAAGGGCACCATTTCGGGGCGTATTGTGAAGAGATTCAACTTCCAGCACATCTCCAGTGGTGACCTGTTGCGCTGGAACATGGACAAGAAGACTGCCCTGGGCACTGAGGCGGCCAAGTATGTGAATGAGGGGAAGCTGGTGCCCGATGACCTGATCATTTCCTGCGTTGTGGACAAGCTGCATGCAGAAACCGCTTCGCGAGTGCTTCTGGACGGATTTCCACGGACTCGCCCTCAGGCCGAACAGCTGGCCAAGGTGTTACCTCTGGACGCCGTTGTGAATCTCAATGTGCCGTATGAGGTGATCATTGAGCGAGCCAAGAGTCGCTGGATCCACCTGCCCAGCGGCCGGGTGTACAATATTGGCTTCAATGAGCCCAAGGTGCCCTTCAAGGATGATGTGACAGGCGAGGATCTCGTTCAGCGGCCAGATGATCATCCCGACGCCGTGAAGAGACGCCTCGAGATCTATGACAATATAACAAAGCCCGTGCTGGAGTACTACAAGGCGCAGGGCATCATTGTGGAGTTCTGGGGGAAGACCAGTGACGCCATTTGGCCCAATGTTGAGCAATTCCTTGCTAAGAACTTGAACGAGACTGAGACGCAGAAGAAAGCCATTTGAATGTTTATTTTAAGGCTCACTCGCACAACTATTCCTATATTTAGAGCCACTATTTTGCCACATTATAAAAAAAAATGTACAAATAATTAATTCATTTTCCATTGAGGTGTTTGGGTTACAAAAGGGAGAAAATGCAGTATTTTTTGCTCAATAAACCTCCATGTAAGGAAATATCTTTTTTTTTATTGGCCAGGAACACCAGGAAGTCCCGAGAAATTCATGGAATTCTTCACGAATTCCCGAGAAACTCAAGGAATTCTTCAAGAATTCCCGAGAAATCCAAGAAAGTCTTCGAAAAGTCCAAGAAATTCGTCGCGAAATCTCAAAAAATTCAAGGAATTCTTCACGAAATTCAGAGAAATACAAGTAATTCTTCACTAATTTTTTGAGCAATCTAAGAAATTCTTCGCGAAATCCCGAGAATTCCAAGAAATTCTCCACAAAATCCCGAGAAATCCAAAAGAATTCTTCGAGAAGTCCAAGAAATTCTTCACGAAATCCCGAGAATTCCAGGAAATTCTTCGTGAATCCCGAAAAATCCAAGAAATTCTTCATGAATTCCGAGCAACCCAAAAGAATTATTCGAGGAGTCCAAGAAATTCTCCACGAAATCCCGGGAAAAACAAGGAATTCTTCAAGAATTACCTAGAAATCCAAGAAATTCTTCGTGAATTCCGAGAAACCAAAGAACTCTTCATGAATTCCGAGAAACCCCCAATTTTT